>PVLC010034583.1:0-16824 GCA_004027655.1 Graphiurus murinus
TTTTTTTTGCGGTACTGGGGATTGAACTCAGGGGCATTCTACCTCCGAGCTATACCCCCAGCCCTATTTTTTATTCTTTATTTTGAAACCGAGTCTCACTAAGTTGCGGAGTGCCTCACTAGGTAGCTGAGGCTGGCCGCGAACCCGGATCCTCAGGTCTCAGCCTCCCAAATGCTGGGATTACAAGCGTGCGCCACCACGCCCGGCTACCAAGTTTCTTCTTGAAAAGTGCCTTCATCTAAAACTGTCACAATAATAAATATAATTAGATAACAATAATAATAATACCCTATGCCACAGTTTATCACTATCCTTTCTCCTGAGGCTTTCAATTGGAACCGAAAACACAAATACTAATTAAATTTGACAACAGGAGGTGTCATTTTCCAAGTGGAGCCCTTGTGACGTAAGTGAGTTACTGCGGCTTCTCACATTTCTCAGTGTCGCCCAGAGAGGGGTCCTTCGCTTGCCTAGAGGTCACGCAGGAAAACTCGTCCACATAATGCACTTTTCCTTTTACTCAGAACACAGTTCATTTACGTATTTTCTAAGTAGTTACTGCAGCCACTACAAGGCCACAGAGATATTAAGCTCAGTTTTCCCCCTCAAGGAGCTCCACATCCCCAGGTGGGGGGAGAAGTGTGCAGGGGGTGAGGAATCTCATCATGATTAGGAAGAAAAAGTAAAGTCTCCCCGGAGAAAATATGGAGGAGAATCACAGTGCCTGTCCTGCAGGAGTCTAAGTAGAAAATAAAAAGAGGTTTAAAGTGGAGATTGGGTGATTCAGGAGGCTGCCATCTTTAGGGACCTAAGAATATTCTGTTTTCTGTTCTTCATTTCCATTTTTTTTTTTTAATTTGGTTGTATAGCAGAATGCACCAAACTCGTCACTTGTCTTAATTGAAGCCTTTTCCCAACTGTGCTTTATTTACTTTTATGGTACTAAAGATTAAATCCAGGGACGCTCTACCATTGAGCTATATCCCCAGCCCTTTTTATTTTGAGATAGGATCTTGATAAGTCACCTAGGCTGGCCTCGAACTTGCGATCCTCCTGCCTCAGCCTTCTGAGTAGCTAGGATTATGTGCCATCACGTCTAGTTAGATCAAATTGTGCCCTCCCTTCTTTCCTTCTTCCCTTCCTTCCTTCCTTCCTTCTTTCCTTCCTTCCTTCTTTTGTGGTGCTAGGGGTGTTTGACCTCCAAGCTAAACCTCTAGCCCTTTTTAAAATTTTTTTTTATTTTGAAACAGGGTCTCACAAGGTTGCTAGGGGTCTTGCTGAGTTGCTAAAGCTGGTCTTGAACCTGTGATCCTCCTCTCAACCTCCCAAGTACTGGTATAACAGGCATGTGCTGCCACAGCTGGCTCAAATTGTGCTTTTCAAGGCATTAAAAGGGAAATAAATTTTCTTTGATCAAATGAAAATGTAAGGGGAAAAATTAAAACTTAGAATTTAAATAACAATGCTTTTTTTTTTTCTAGCAAGACACCCCAAACAGAACCCTGACTATGCTTAGGTGAATTAAGAATCTTCTAGAAGTGGATGTAATATGCAGATGTGACCAAGTCAATTAGATGCAAGGTTCTTTTTGTGTTGTAAGAACATCTCTCTGGCTAATGTTCTGAAGAACACACTTAGAACATACTGGTCTAGAAGCTGAGACAGGAGGATTGCAGGTTCGTGGCCAGTCTCAACAACTTAGCGAGGCCCTCCACAGCTTAGGGAGACTCTGTTTCAAAATAAAATAGAGCTGGGGTGTATGTAGCTCAGAGGAAGAATGGTCCTCATCTCAATTCCCAATATCACACACACACACACACACACACACACACACACACACACAACTAAATCAAAACAAAATAAAAAATACACAAGTCACTCCCCTCTTCTTACTTTAAGGTCCTGGTCACAATTTAAAAGAAAAAAGGGATGCCTAGAATGGAGAAATAAAGGGAACACTATAGCAGGTACTCAGAACAGCAGGGCCTAACATCACACCAACACAACCGTGGGACCTGCTGATCACTCATGCTGTGTGACTCTGGCTTAAAAGTTGCTTCAGGGCCAGGTGTGGAACCCATGCTTGTAATCCCAGTACTTGGGAGGCTGAGACAGGAGGATGGTTCACGGCCAGTCTCAGCTACTTAGCGAGGCCGTCCACAACTCAGTGAGACCCTGTTTCAAAATAAAGAATAAAAAAAAAAAATAGGACTGGGGGGGGGGGTGTGTGTGGCTTGGGGGTAGAATGCACCTGGGTTCAATCCCCAGTACCGCACACACAATAAAAAATGTTGCTTCAGCTCTCAGCCTCAGTTTCCACATCAGTCAAATGGAGAGTGGGAGTATTTCTAGAGAAAGGCAAGTCAAATTATCCAGCATGTTCAGGAGCCATCGCAGGAGACATTGAGGAGGACAGGGAGAGGCCCTTTCAGGTCAGTCCACTGCCCCTGCGTCTTCTGATAATAAAAACCAAAACAGATTCGACTCCGATGAAAGTGAAAGATTCAAAGGGGCCCCGTGGGAAAAGAAAAAGAAATAGACTCAAAGGGAAGAACTGTCGGAAGAAAACTCTCTAGCCAGATTTCTAAGGAAATGAGTTTAATAGGAAATTACAAAAACAGTGCCCTGGGCTGCTTACACTTTTCTATAAAATCTGAGATCTGAATAGTACGATGTATCAACAGCAGTCAGAAAATGCAAAGACCAGCAGGACAAATCCTTGGAATTATTTTCCCACTCCACCCCTTCCAATCAGAAGGGTGGAGGGAGGAAATGCAAGCCCCACCTTGAATTTATGGCAGAGTTTAGGATCTAGGATATATCTGAGCAAATATATAGAGACAGGGGCAAAGGTGAGATCAAGACCTTGAAAACACATGCTTCGCCTGCCGAGTCAATTTCCACCACTGCCTTTGCAAAGCTCTGCTTAATACACAGCTAAAACTAAAGCAAATCCTCACGCCCAAGTTTCACAGGACACATTTAAGAAAATCTTGCATATAAAGTTGCCCGGGGACCTAAAGCAACCAGTTGGGAAGAAAAAGAATGAGCTATCTGACTTTAAAAATCAAATTTGGTTAGGATAAAATGCCCAAAGACTGCTGCTAATAGAAGTTAGTATAAAATATTCTTGTAGCTAAGTGGAGACAGATGGGATCTTGGGGAAAACTTGGGTTGTGCAGATTTTCAATGGTAAGTAGGAAATGTCTAATAAGTATTTGCAATGTGAAAGAATTAAACACAGGAAAGAATGAACAAATAAATAAATGAACTGAGTGGGTCAGTCACTGTATCTAAGAACTGGGAGAGTTCTAAGATTTCTACTGTTGATGAGCAGAAAATGATATCCCACAAAGTACGGCTCCTTGGCCTGCAGAGGACTTTGAACTGAAGAAGAACTCTGGATGGGTCCCAGAACAAAGTCTCTCTCACTCTTCCTCCCTCCCTCCCTCCCTCCCTCCCTCTCTCTCTCTCTCTCTCTGTTCTTTCTTCTTTCTTTCTTTTCTGCAGCACTAGGGGTTGAACCCAGAGGTGTTCTAGCTCTGAGTTACACCCCAGCTCTATTTTTTTTTTTTTTTTTCGGCACTGGGGATTGAACTCAGGGAGGGGCATTCTACCTCCGAGCTATACCCCCAGCCCTATTTTTTTTTTTTTTATTCTTTATTTTGAAACCGAGTCTCACTAAGTTGTGGAGTGCCTCCCTAGGTAGCTGAGGCTGGCCTCGAACCAGGATCCTCTGGTCTCAGCCTCCGGAATGCTGGAATTACAAGCATGCGTCACCACGCCCGGCTTCTTTTTTTTTTTTTTTAAACAAAATCTCCCAGCTGGCCATGGTGGTGCATGCTTGTAATCCCAGTACTTGGGAGGCTAAGACAGGAGGATCGAAGGTTCGCGGCTAGCCTCAGCTACTTAGTGAGGCCCTCTGCAACTTAGTGAGATCCTGTTTCAAAATAAAGAATAAAAAAATAGGGCTGGGGGTGAAGCTCAGAGGTAGAATGCTCCTGGGTTCAATCCCCAGTACTGCAAAAAAAAAAAAAAAAAAAAAATCTCCCTAAGTTGCTGAGGTTGGCCTCAAACCTGCAGTCCTCCTGTCTCAGCCTCCCAAATACTGGGAATCCAAGGTATCTGCCACTGTGCCCAGCCAAAGTCTCTTTCTGACCTTCTCCTGCTCCCCTTCCTCTCCCAGGGAAGACCACAGAAACTAGAATTCCTCTTCTCCAAGGCAAGTCATAGACATTAGAGCGTCTCTCTCCCAAACATAAAACCTGGAAATATTACTCTAAACGTCCCTTGCCTTTCTTTGCAGGAGCCAGCTGTGAGGAAATTCTCTGACCTTCCTTGTCTGACAGGAGGTCCTAAGAGCCTCCTTCCAGAAGGAGTGCTGCCCTACGCCCAAGGAGACGAGTGTGACTCAGAGAGGCCTCGGAGAAGCCACAAGGGCAGGCCTGGCCGGCTTCCCCTCACTATCACCATTTCTGACTTTTTACGTCTAATTACATTTCTCTATGGCAGTCCAAGCTTCATGAACCTCAGCATAAAAAAAGTCAGTTTTCCCCGAGTGTCTAGGTCTTCATTTCCAAAGGCTTCGATTAAGTCAATCTGTGATGTGTCCCTCCAGTTATCCTGTCTTTTTTTAGAGGAGTGTAGGCCGTGATCCTCACCGCGCCTCCGTGCCCCTACGCTAGCTCTTTGGATTCTAGTGTCTGCGCGGTGTCACGGGAAGCTCGCTAACACACCAGGCAGGACTCCGTGTTGCACTATGACCCAGTGGGTTACAGTGGGTCACGTTCACAAGTTTCCATTTACCCGGCATAGTTTCCATAAGCGGTAAGAATGCAGGTGTCCCAGAGCTAACACCGTCCTTTAGCAGACAATACTCTGTTATCTCATTGTCACCAACACTCCTCTGTTCACTCATATCTTCGCTAAGTACTTATCATAACCTGCAATTCTCTGACTTGCTGACGGTGGGGTTCTCCCACCTTGAAAACGTTAACTTTGTGGAAGTAAAGTAGGTAGCCAGCTCCTAGCCCAGTCCCTGCGTGCACCTACGACAGGTGTGCAGGAACTCTCGGTTGGATACAGCAATGGAACCTGAGTTGTTCGGTGACCTGGCTAGGACTTGGGTCCCCTTTCTGCCACCACGACATAGCTGCGTATCCTGAGCAAACTTTTCCACCACTCAGGTTTCCTTATTTGTAAAACTGGGTGCTTCACCTACAATCTCAAAGATCCCTTGCATGGGTAATATTCTCAGGGTACTGGGGAAAACAAAACCCCAGTTACCTGAGTTATCATAATTCATAAAGTTCAGAATGATTGGAGCAAATAAACAGAGATGTTCCAAGGCTGTTTTTTTCTAGTTAGTCCTGGTTTTGCCAAGTTAGTTAATTTCTCTACCACAGCACAAACTATACTTTTCTGCATTTGACCTTTAATGAGAGTGGTAAAGCAGCCAGTATCCATATACTATGGGAGACACGATCCCTTCCTTTCCTCTCCAGAGACTTTGTTTTCCTTTTTTTTTTTTTCTTTTTTGGAACAAGGATTGGACCTAGGGGCATTCTACCTTCAAACTATACCCACAGCCTTTTTATTTTTTATTTTAAGACACAGTCTTGCTAGGTGGCTGAGGCTGTTCTCAAACCTGTGATCTTCCTGTCTCAGCCTCCCAAGTACTGGAATTACAAGTGTGCACCACCACGCCTGGCTCTGGTGACAAGATTTCTAATGTGAGACGCAAGTGTCATTTCATTAAGTGGCATTGGGGTTGGGGTTGGATTTTTCCTGCCACCAATGGGTTAATGTGCTGAGATTCTCCTTTGTTTAATAAAGGGGCAAGGAGACACATTTGGCGGCTACAGTCCATTATTAAAATTGCATTTTAGCAGGGGCAAATAACTGTAGCCACCTGACGCTGGGCTTAAAGCATCATCCCCACCCCCCTCCCGGAGACAACCCCAAGCTATTACATTAACAGCCCAGGCAAAACAGCCAGGCTGACAGAGAGGCAAACTCCCCTGGTAGATGGAAACCATCAATCCGGCCAGTGAAGTATTTAGCTACAAAAGGAGAAAAGACATTCTTTGATTGAAGGATAAGAAGAAGGAATACACAGGCGCTTTTCAATCAGAGCTGGATCGGGTAGACTTGAAGAAATAGCAGCTTTAACAGCCAGATGACAAGTCACCTCAGGAAAGCCCGGGCACAGCCTGCAAATATGCCGGTGAGAACCGAGAAAAGTTCAGGGCAAACGAGGTCACTCTTGGCTCCACGCTCCAGCTGGATGCTCGTGGTCTGCACCCGTTCCCTGCGTGGTAATTTCTAAGAGAACTGAAACAATGCACTTCCTTAGGGGCCAAGGAGGCACGAGACTGATCTATTTAGCTCCAAAGATGTTAAGTAATATTAATAAGCTCAAAGTCTTTATGTAGAAGTCAATGAAATTAGTAGCAGGGTTTAGAAGCCAGAAACACCGTGCTGGGTTCTTAAACAAAACAAAACAAAACAAAAAAACCCCCCGGACTATTCTTTTTAGCTAAACTCGGGCTCCGGTTCTCTGGGCTAGAATAGTAGTGTTAATAGATTCCGCCTCGACTAAAAAGGGAGCCAGTGGCAGGAAATCTATTCCTCCAGCCAGGTTGCCGGGCAACGAGCAAGCTTTTGGCATGTGGCTGATGTCTCCAGGCAGCCTGGACTACACAGAGTAAGCTCTTCCATCACTTACAACTAACTTGATTTTGATGGATTAAAACTGAATCAAAATGTACTGTAACTTGCTCACTTCCAAATTCAGGAATCAGAAAGAGACAGAAAATATCCCAACATCCAGCTAAAGACTAACTTATCAGAAACATTAGGATTGACTGAAGTTCATTCTATGGGTGATAAATCTCACGTGTATGCTAGTGTATACGTGATTTTGTTTTAAGATCAGAATATCCAAAAGAAATGGGAAAAATACCATGCAGGAATATTTCGGCGCCGGTACAATAGCGCACACCTGTAATCTCAGCACTTGGGAGGTTAAGGAAGGAACATCTCAGGCTCAAGACCAGCTTGCAGTAACTTAGCAAGACCCTATTTCCAAATAAAAAATAAAATAGGGCTGGGGGTATAGCTCAAAGGTAGAGTGCTCGGGTTAATCCCAAGTAACTAACACACACACACACACACACACACACACACACACACACACACACACTTTAAAAAAAAAAAAAGAAAGTCAGGTGTGGGGGTGCACGCTTATAATCCTAGTACTTGGGAGGCTGAGACTGGAGGATCCAGGTTCCCAGCCAGCCTCAGCTACTTAGTAAGGCCCTCTACAACTTAGTGAGACTCTGTTTCAAAATAAAGAATAAAAAATAGGACTGGGGATGCAGCTCAGAAGTAGAATGCCCCTGGGTTCAATCCCCAGTATCTTCCCCCCCCAAAAAAAGAAAGAATATTTTGGGTCAATATTAGTGCTAGAAAGATGTAGCCGTCAGGACTGAGAGTGTGGCTCAGTGGTAGAGCACTTGCCCAGCATGCATAAGGCTCTGGGTTTGATCTCCAATACTGCAGAGTAATAAACAAACAAAGACTGGGCCTCAATGTAACAAGGAGTTTGAGATTCAAATCCATCCCTACACCTTACATTATTTGGGATGTGATTCCTTTATTTGTTACTCCTGAGGTATTGGGGCTCAAACCCAAGGTTTTCGCATCTGTGAATGTGAGCGCTATACCACTAAGCTACACCACCAGCCCCCAAACTGCTATTCTTTAACAAGGCCTTCTTTGACAGACACCTGAGAACAATAGTAGTCAATAATCACAAGGTCCTTCCTAAAGACTTGCAGGTCCCAAACCTGTGCTGGAAGGGTGAAACAGAAATGCCAGACGTTGGGCCAGGCCTTCTGAGGATTAGGACGTAAAGTAAAATGGCTGCTTTTCACTAACCAAATTCTTCCTCAAAATATTCGTTTGGTACATATTGTGTTCATGTATGAAGACCTTCTCTAAGAAAAGACTGAACACGGCGGGGCTGACAGCTCCCAGTCCTGCCTGACTTTCCCCGTGGCTCTGGAGTAACGCAGGTCTACCCACCAATGCTATGAAACACACTCCTGCTTATTCTCTGACTTTGCCTTTTCTTGGAGAAAAACATCCTGCACAGACACGTAATGCATCATCTCCTTCGGAAATAGCTTCTTCAGGAAGCTGGGTGCACCTGCATGGACAGGGTCCTTCCTCTTCAGGTGCAATCCGGAACCTGTGATCAACATGGGTTCAGTGCCACCAAATGGAAGACTGAGAGCAAATGCAAGCAGACCAAGGAGACCAGCGACATCTCCTGGGAGTGTGCTGGGAAGCCAAAGTGTGCCTCTAACGCAGACCGTGCTCAGGACTCCACGAGAAGCATCGCAGGCTCCACTGCGGCAGGTCCCATTCCGGCCTTGCCCGCTCCTCATCCATTACGGATCCATTAGGCCTTCAGTCAGTTTCCATGTTTCTTGTAACACATTAAAACGCACTGCAGGAGCTAAAAACAGCCTCCTCGGAAACCATTACGATGATAAAATGCAACTCGATGGAAATTGATATATTATTATTGCTCCCTAACAAGACGTATACCCCCAGGAAACAAACAGTTGTTAGTTTTAATATGAAAAAGAGACTTTATGGGTATTCCCATGAGCCTGTAAAGGTGGCCGAGCAGGTGCGTGGCACCGCCAGTCTCTTATGTGTTGAATGTTTGCCTACTCTTTAAGGTCTAGTCTAAATGCCACCCTGGAAATCCTTTGTTAAGCCCACCTCCCTGGGCTAATCTCTATTACCCATAGCTTTGTCTCTGCATGGAATAATGTCTGTTCTTTGCATTTAACTATTCTTTTTCCTACCAGGTATATTCTTTGTTGGAGGACAAAATGGCATCAATATACACCTACAAAGCTAGGTGCTTTTTTTTTTTTTTTTTTGCAGTACTGAGGATTGAACTCAGGGGGCATTCTACCTCCCAGCTATACCCCTAGCCCTATTTTTTATTCTTTATTTTGAAACAGGGTCTCACTAAGTTGTGGAGAGCCTCATTAGGTAGCTGAGGCTGGCTGGGAACCCAGATCCTCAGGTCTCAGCCTCCCAAATGCTGGGATTACAAGCATGCACCACCACACCCGGCTTGCTTTTTTTGTTTGTTTTTGTTCTTTTTAAGTTTAAAGATAATCTGGGTTATCTGGCCAAATCATGACATAGAAGAGTCTTTGACACAAATTTTAAGTCAGCCAACCAGCTTTGCCCCTCCTATTAGAGTGCCTTTGGATTGCCCTTTGCTCCCCGAAAAGAATCTAGCAAACTGGGTGTGGTGGCCCATGGCTGTAATCTTAGTACTTGGGAGGCAGAGACAGGAGGATTGCAGGTTCAAGGCCAGCCTCAGCAACTTCGTAACAGCCTGCTTCAAAACAAAAAACAAAAAAAGGCTGGGGGTGTAGCTTGAAGGTAGAATGCCCCTCAGTTCAATTCCCAGTACCAATAAATAAATACAGAAAGACAGAAAGAAAAAGAATGCAGCAAAT
Source organism: Graphiurus murinus (assembly GCA_004027655.1). Lineage (NCBI taxonomy): Eukaryota > Metazoa > Chordata > Mammalia > Rodentia > Gliridae > Graphiurus > Graphiurus murinus. Next base: position 9,555 of record PVLC010034583.1, read on the forward strand.
AGTAGTTTTGCAGAGGAATTATTCAGTAAAAAGAAGCCATGAGAATTGAAAGTTAATGGTTTTTTCTCCCTACTGGCTTCCTTTCTTAGAATAATTGTTTACACTATAAAAGTAATACAAACGTATTACATAACCTTTGCCCTTTTCTACATACATGTATATACGCACACACATGCATATACACACATACATACACACATACACTTATACATGCATCCTCTATACTCATACGTAGCATCAATTGTCAGTTGTTTACGGAATGAATGTTCTCTTTGCTTGATTAGTTTGCAAGACTACTTCTTCAGGTTTATTAACAATAGCACCCCATTTGTTTCCTATCCAGAACTCATTACTACTTGTAAATTAATTATTTGTCATTTTCTAGTGTATCTGTTTCCCTAAAAGACCATGAGCTCCCCAAGGCTGGAAGCTGTTTCTATCTATACTGTATACTCACTACTGGCACCAACTCTGATAGAGAAGAGGCACCCATTAATATTTGTTCAATGTTCACTGATTGATTAATGAATTAACTAATGCCTAATTGAGGTTCTAGTTTGGTTGAAGGTTTCCAAAGTATGTCTGGAGATTTAATAGTAGGCTACTGATCTTATAGATTTTATTTCAAAGCAACATAAACCAGAATCCTGAAGGTAGCTTTCTTTTTTTAGGAAAGCTTCAGGAGCCAGCCTTTAACCCCAAGAAGGAAAGGAGGAGGTGGAAAAAGGAACTGTCAAAGAGAAAATATTTCTTTATCTTGTTTGATGAGAAGATTCAAAATTGGACACACCTATATAGTCAGATGCTCATGATAGAGCACTCGGGTTGAAGGCAATCACATGTGTGTGCTTTTAAACACAGGGCCGGGACACAAAGCATCTCTATTCATGGAGAGTCAAATTCTTTCTTTTACCTGCTTACTCTTGAGTACGCACTCTCTCCTCCCCTAAGTCTCTGCCTTGAGTGTATTTTCTGATACTGTATTTCAAATAGTTTCCTTATTATTCCTCACATGTATATTTATGTTTGTTAGAATATGTGTTCTGATTTTTTATTCAGAAATAAGCATCATAAATATATGCAATGTGCAGCTAGGCTATATAACTGGTTATAAAGATGTGTGCATATAATTATGGTATTATCTGTTTATTTACTCTTGCTAAGATAGCAGGGTAATAGCGACAAAGAATCAAAGCACTAGATAATTTAAAAAATTATTCATATTTGACTCTAAGACGCCAACAGTTTATTACCAACTTGACTTCCCTTCTGTTCTTAATTCTATTTAGCTTAGGCTATTAAGACTAATTTATGTTTCAAAGGCAGGTACTAACAGATCACATGGGATAATGTATGTAAAAGCATTCTATAATTAAAAGATTAATGTAAATGTAAGTTGTTACCATAGTAATTATGATTCTTTTATATATATATATGTTTATATATTACATAATCTATGTAGTCTAATACAATAGTTTTCAACAGCTCACAGCTCAAAAGTGATAAGTGACAAACTTTTCAAAATGAGAAATATCAGAACAATGTATTGTTTCTATAATGATAAAGGCATTATATTTAAAAGACTACTCTTTAGTCTGAAATTAAATTCTTACTTTTTTTTTTTTGGTCTTTAATTTTAGGAAATTAAAGGTCCTTCAATTAAAGGTCCTTCATTTTATGAAATTACAGTGATAACCAATGGCTATTTTTAAAGTTCTTATTTGAAAAGAAAATTTGAAATTTTATTAACCCATGGAAGGCATCTAAAAAGTGAAAGAAAATTTGGGCAATAAAAGCACCAACATGTCCGTGTTCAGTTTCAGGAAAGAAAGCAAAGCGGGGACCCAGCTCTGTACTGTAGTACAGACCCACTGCCTAGCACGGACCCCCTTGACCATTAGCAATCCCGATCCCAGTGACACTCAGATCATCGTAAGGCACCATCCTTCAAACTGAGCCTCCGAACTGAGCCTCCCTGGCTTCCAGCACCCACCAGCCTGTATGTTCATTTTTCCCAACAGCCCCCTAAAGAAGCACCGCTTTAGAAGAAACCCCAAACCTCAGACTAATGCAAGTGGGGGAAGGGTGGAGGAAGACTAGAATCCAATTTATTATAGGCAAAGAGACTTCAAAGTCTCCCTCTGATGGTTCAAATAGCCATAACAGAATTGGTATTTCTTTTCAATTCAAGGCATGGCCAGGGCTCACTTCCAGGGCCCTGTTTCCTCTTGGAGGCTGCAACCCAGGCAGGCTTGCTGCCCTTTGATCTGGATGGAACCAGAGTGTTACAAATACGCTTGCATTAAGCCATCTGCAGGCTGCCTGCGGGCCAGTGTGGAATGTGAGGAGGAAGCTTCGGGCTGCGAGGTCCCCAAGTCTTCACTCATGGCACTTTTTTTTTTCTGGCAGGCTGGCTAATGCTCCTTCTATGGAATGCAACCATGTGATACCCCCGAGCCACAGTAATGCGTATCAGCATAAGGCAGGACTAGAGAGTTCTGTCTCCATCCTCAGGGCCAGTTCAGGTGAACAGCAAGGGAACTGCATGTGAGCACCGACAGCCTAGATTCCATCTGCACTCAGCAGTCCACAGACACCTACTGAGCACCTGTGAGCTCCAGGGCCCTGGCTACGGTGCCAGGGTCAAGGGTCATGAACACACCCCCATTTCCCCGCCCATCTATGGGGTACCTGACTCCTCCCCAGGACCCTTATCCTCCTAGGCGTGACAGTGCGGGCCTCCACTTTCAAAAGCAAGATGCCCCAAGCCTTGCTATGGCTGGGAGACATTCTGTGTGAAGGGATGTGCGGTCCACAGCCAATGTTTCCAGTAGCTCAGCCAGGACTTCCCTGGACAATTCACTGAGAATCCTCCATCCATTCTTCCCAGGTTGAAGGCATCAGCTGTGCCAAACTGTTTGCTGGTAGCACAGAGAAACCAACCAACATAGTCTGCCTTGCCCAAGGATAAAATTGCAGAGAAGGGGAGGTGGGGAAGAGGAGGATGGGGTGGGGAGTAGGAGAGGAGAGAGGTGTCCTTGAAGATCAAAGGCACACACACCTGTGCCACCTGGCACCAAGACATGTTAAACGATGGATAATTTGAGGTGGAGAAAGAGCAGCCTGCTTTATTTTTTCACCAATTCAAATGACACTATTCATAATCCCACAAAAATCAACAACTCCGGAATCCTTGGGTGGCTCCACGGGAATGCAGAGATGGTGCAATTAAGACCACTGTTCATTGATTCCTCTGGATAGATGGCCACCGAGCTATACCTCCATCCAGTCCTTTTTATTTTGAGACAGGATCTTGCTAAGTTGCCCAGGCTGGACTTGAATTTATTTATTTACTTTTTGCAGTACTGGGGATTGAACTCAGGGGCATTCTACCTCCGAGCTACACCCCCAGCCCTATTTTTTATTCTTTATTTTGAAACCAGGTCTCACTAAGTTGCAAAGTGCCTCACTAAGTAGCTGAGGCTGGCCGAGAACCTGGATCCTCCGGTCTCAGCCTCCCAAATGCTGGGATTACAAGCGTGCGTCACCACGCCCAGCTTGGACTTGAATTTATAATCCTCCCAAGTACTGGGGTTAACATGCACCACTGTGCCCTGTGACTGTTTCTGAGTTCTCTTCTGTCTTTGCCATGCTAGAAATTAAATCCATGGCCTTGCATGTGCCAGGCAAGTTCTCCATCACTGGGCTACACTGCAGCCCCGGTGCTGCTTTTAATATCACGCTTACTGGACATCCAGCATTCCAAACACAATGCAGCCACTGTAAGGCAGAGAGGGAATATATTCCGTGGCGTAGGGACACGTGAGCTTGAGCCCAGCAGACACGCAGGAAAGAAGCGGTCTTCACTTCTCCTTGGAACAACGGTGGGAGGTGCACGTGAATGTTCTGGCTGGCCTTAAAAGAAAGAAACCCTTTCAGAGAGCAGAGACCTTAAACATCTTATCAGCCTTTGAAGTTATGCACAATGACATCCTTTGGTTCTTCGCCCAGGGCACAGGTTTAAGCTTTAAGACTTCATTTAGTTACCAAGAATTCAAGAAATGTTTTCGTACTGCAAGGCAGAAGAGCTCATTTTTTTTAAAAAAAAAATAACAAATGCTCCGACGGTGAGTCGGAGGGAAGCACCCTTCACCTGGGGCTCCCCCACTGTGCTGAGGGTGCTGTAGGTGTAAGTTGCTGGGGCTGGTTTCCCTTATTTTCAGTCCTCTGTACTGTTCAGAGTAGTTGCATGGGTCTAAAGCCCAAGTCACAGAAGCAGAAGTAGGTTCTGATGCCTCCCTCCCTCCGCTCACCCATCGCTGGCCCAAGCTGTGCCACCAACAAACACCACTGCATCCCACACCCTCCGAAAAGCACCCGCACCCAGCTCTCTCCGGGGCTGCTCCTCCACTGGGAGCCCACGGTCCTGTGTCATTTCCCACAGGTGAGGACATGGGGGGGGGGGGATGCCGTGTCAGCCACTGCCTCCGCTCAGCTCCCTGGCCACCTGGACCAGTGTCTATTCCTTTTTTTTTTTTTTTTTTTTGCGGTACTGGGGGTGGAACCCAGGGGCATTCTACCTCCGAGCTATACCCCCAGCCCTATTTTTTATTCTTTATTTTGAAACCGGGTCTCACTAAGTTGCAGAATGCCTCACTAGGTAGCTGAGGCTGGCCGTGAACCCGGACCCTCCAGTCTCAGCCTCCCGAATGCTGGGATTACAAGCGTGCGCCACCACGCCGGCAACCAGTTTCTATTCTTTACAGTGGATCCTGACCATCTGGTCAACCACTCTAACTCTGCACATCCTGTCTCCAGTTGGCCCAGTGCTGAGTATACAGTAGGTACTCATGCCATGCTTGTAGAAGGAAGGACTGGTTACCCCTGCTCCCAATACTTTCTCTTACCTTTCTGCTAGACTAGAGCTACACTGTCAGTACCCTCAGGATTTTTTTTTTTTTTTTTTTTTTTTTTTTTTGTACTGGAGATTGAACTCAGGGGCATTCTAACTCCATGTCATATCCTCAGCCCTTTTTATTTTGAAGCAGGGTCTCACTAAGTTGCTGAGGCTGTCCTAGAACCTGCGATCCTCCTCTATCAGTCTTCCAAGTACCGGGACTTCTTGGTGCTCAGGTAATCTGGGGTATGCTCTTCTTAGGGCTCATCCATGGGATCCTAGACACCAGAACCCTCTCTTGCCAGAGCTGTTTAGTGTGTTTATTTTCATGTTAATCTCAACAAAAGTTCTTATGCAATACTCCCCCCCCCAAAACAAACAAACAACTGGGAATCTAGAGTTGCTGGGAACCCAGTAATAGTTGCCTAAGAAAAGATAAGAATATTCTACAGGGTCATTATCGTGATTTGGTGATCTCTGTAAAATCAGTCGCTGAACTGAAGGCAACCACTTGAAGGGAAACAGAAAGAAATCTGTTGCCTCGAGATTTACCTTTCTTCTTCAGAGAAGAACTTACTGCTGCTTCTCTAGTACATGATGTTAGGACAGGCCTCGGGCCAGCCATTGTGAAGAGCACTTGAAAAAGCACTCAGGGGCAGCCGGGCACGGTGGGTGCAGAGGTGCACGCCTGACATCCCAGTACTTGGGAGGCTGAGACAAGAGGATCACAGGTTCGAGGCCAGCCTCAGCTACTTAGTGAGGCCCTGTTTCAAAATAAAGAATTAAAAATAGGGTTGGGGGTGTAGCTCAGAAGTACAATGCCCCTGGGTTCAATCCCCAGTACCAAAAAAAAAAAAAAAAAAAAAAAAAGAGGGAAAGGGAGAGGGAGAGGGGAGAGAGAAAGAGGGAAAGGGAGGGCAAGCAAGCATCCCTCAGGATTATGAGCTCGGCTGTTTTTTGAAGGATATAACTATTTGTTTGCTTAAGCAAGGGAAAGTTCTGTGAAAATATTAGCTAAACTTGAGACCTGACCAGCAAATACAAACCTGCAGTTCACATACGTGTCACATATATTCACTCTGCCTTACAGGTATGAATTATGTATAAATAAGCTGAACTCCACTCAAACAAGCAAGCAGTCTGAGTTCATGACAGAAGCATCAACATGACCCTCGGTTTAAGGTAGCCTTTAACTCCAAATCGTCCATAGACACACTGAAATGAGGTCTTTGCTGGGCCAGGAAGATGTCTCCACTGGGCCACAATGAATTCTACTAATTGAAGGCAACCAGGAGTCAACATGAAGGACTCTTTCAGCCCCCTGCCCCAATCTGCCTCGTTCACGGAGAGCTTCTGCATTTGAAAATCTTCAAGAAACCACGCCTCGAGTGCGTCTCCTCTCCCCCATCCTGGCAAAGAGGCCACACAGGTAACCCCAAATTACACAAAGGGGACAATTTGGTAAGAAAATAACATGAAGCAGCACTTGTAGGTTAACTGAGTTAAAAGACACACCTTGTTAAAATAGCCCTTTGCTTCCATAATATAAGAGTGAAAAAAAAAAAAAACAGTAAAATAAATTTAGAAAGCAGAACTCAAGAAGTGAAATCCTAACTTTTGGCTTCTAATAAAGCAGGAAGGCAGAACTTGAGTCACTTTTGAAGATGTTCAATTCCCCAATTAGGGACCTGGGCCCCTGAGCAGCTACCTAATTACCTGGGAGATTAATTCCCCCAGCGCGGGCCCTAAGCCTCCTCTCCAGCCTGCTCCGCCGCCCACTGGGAAGTCGGGGGGAAAGGAACATCTAGGTTAGGTTTGATGCTCACACTTTTCAATGGTGACTCAGATCTCAGAAATAAAGATTGGCAGATCAAGGGGAAAGCCAGACATGACTACTTGGTTCATTAGTGTAGTGGAAACAAAATCACTTTCTGCAGTTGTAAAGACTTGAGTTAGTTTTCCAGAGCCCAAATGGGAAAGGAAAAACTTGAACAAAAAGGCAGATGAAAGTCAAGCAGTACACAGGGCGGGGGAAAAAAGAAAAAGAAAAAAAAAACCACCCAAAAAACAGGAAATACTTCTGAGTTTTTATTTTATCTTATTTTAATTTTCATGTATTTATTTATTTTCAAGTTGGGGTCTTATATGATTCCCAGGCTGCCCTCAAATTCATGGGCTTAAGTGATCCTCCTGCCTCAGCCTTCCAAGTAGCTGGGACCACAGCCACTGCACCTGATTCATTTTATTCATTGTAATGGGAGGAAAAGGAGAGTTGAGACTCTGTTGTTTTTATTCACATTTGATTTTTTTAAACTTTTGTTGTTCTGTTTCTTTTTTTTTTTTTTTTTTTTTTTTTTTTTTTTTTTTTTTTTT
>PVLC010034584.1:0-16751 GCA_004027655.1 Graphiurus murinus
GAAAATATATTGACAGGCTATACAAACCCTCTTTTTTTTGTGAAGAAACTAGAGAAACACTATAGTATTTCTATTTCCACTTAGGAAAAACTGGACATGTGAAGGATAATTATCAGTAAAAGTAACTGTTACCACAATTACTACTATGCTGAAATAGCAATGTTAGAATACAGTTGTAGAAAGAAGTCACTGGTATTCCACATTCTAGTTCCTTAATTAAAAAGTGATATATTTTACAAAATTATATGTTTGAATTACTACTAATCCAATGGGCATTAAGGTGCTGATGGAAAATAAATATGAATAAGTCAATCACAATCTGTTCAAAATGAGCTCATTAACTAGACAGATGAAATTTTAAACTCCTCTCCTTGCCTATTAAATGATTAAATTATTAAATATGTAGCTACTGTGCCATCACAAGTCAGGAACCACGTGTACCAAAAACTTTTTAAATTCCTAAATGATGATGATGACGATGATGTCATATTTTAGAAAATATGCACCTTTTCAAGTAGTTGAAATTTGTTACAAATTGCTTTATTAGCCGAGCGTGGTGGCACACGCTTGTAATCCCAGCATTCGGGAGGCTGAGACCGGAGGATCCAGGTTCGCGGCCAGCCTCAGCCACCTAGTGAGGCATTCCACGTTTTCAAAATAAAGAATAAAAAATAGGGCTAGGGGTATAGCTCGGAGGTAGAATGCCCCTGAGTTCAATCCCCAGTACCGCAAAAAAAAAAAAAAAAAAAAAAAATTGCTTTATTAAAGCTGTAATAGCTTAATAGCTTAAGCCTCGCACAGTGGTGCACTCCTATAATCCCAGTACTTAGGAGGCTGAGACAGGAGGATCACAAGTTTGAGGACAGTGTGCTATAACTCAGGGAGATTTTGTTTCAAAATAAAAAATAAAAAAAGCCAGGTGTTGTGGTGCACACCTATAATCCCAGTACTTGGGAGGCTGAGACAGGAGGATCACAGGTTTGAGGACAGTCTCACCAAGTAGTGAGACTCTCATCAACCTATTCAGACTTTGTTTCAAAATAAAGATAAAATAAGGCTGAGGGTGTAGCTCAGAGGTAGAATGCCCCTGGATTCAATCCCCAGTACCACCATAAAATAATTTTTTTAATTAAAATAAAATAGGGCTGGGGGTATAGCTCAGAGTTAGAATACCCCTGGAATATAATATCCCCAGAAACATAAAAAGGAGAGAAGGAGGAGGAAGAGGAGGAAGAGGAGGAGGAGGAGGAGGAGGAGGAGGAGGAGTTAAATTTATAATCTGGCAGCTTTTAATTAATATATAAATTATTTATTGTGGAGTATATTTTAAATGCTCTGATATAGGAAGATGTTTCTAGCTGTGCATCCCAAATTCAAAAATCCAAAATCTGATAAAGTCCAAAATCCAAAACCTTTAGAATGCCTACATGATGCTCAAAAATTTTGGATGATGGAGCACTTCAGATTTGGGATTTTCATATTTGGCATACACAACCAATAAAGTTTTACACAGATATTACATAAGTGTTCTGAAATCAAAAAATTTAAAGCACTTGTGGTCCCAAGCTTAGCTGATGCTCCTAAATGCCAAAGTCCCATCACTCCATTCTAGTTCAGTAGTGGTCTTAACCTCTCCACATTAATGAAGATTATAGTTTTATCTTTTTAAATTATGCTTTGATTGGTGCATTATAGTCTCACATCATAATGTAAATCATTTGACAGTGACATACATGCACTATAGTTTTATCTTCTATTCTTATAATCCAATTACTGTTCATCAGTTTTGCTTGGAAATGGAAGACAAGAATAATCATTTAATTTGGGGATATCTTTAAAAGTCTAATTCTAGAATCTTTCATTTCATTTTGATTCACAGTGGTGATGCTTTCAAACATCTCTAAATCTCCAAAATATTTTCTTAATTCTTGCTCTTTGTTTCCTATACTTTTTTTTTTCTTTTTTTTTTTTTTGGATACTGTGTAATGACAGCCATTCAACCTGACTGCCTAATCACTATCAGTTATTTTAGCATTCTGGCTTGGTTTTCTTGGAGTCTCTATTCCTATACCAAATTTAAATCTTGCAAATCCCATTATTTCAAAGAATATCTGCTTAGTTATAGATAATAACTTGCAGAATTAGAAAGTTGATATATTTATTATTATAGGTTGATATGTTTATTAACATTATAATTAGAAAACCAAGCCCTATGTTTAGATGTTTACATTTTGAAAACCAATATAATCCCCTTTATTGCTTAAATGCATGCTCTCAATGCATGACTGGATATTAGAATCATCTGAAAATCTAAAATACAGCTATATGCAGTTCCTTTCCCTACTAGTCAAATATATCAGAGGCTTAGAGGCCAGGACCTGAGCATCAGCATTTTTAAAGCATCTCAGGTGGTTCCACTGGTTTAAGCCTATGTTGCATTTCTTGCTACCTGCAACTGAAAGGTCATGTATACTATACTTTACAGGTAAGATATTCCAGAGTAATTTTGATAATTTTGACCTCTCTAGCTAGCTTTAGAATACAATTTCACTAAAGAAGCAACATTGGTACATAAACAAAAATCTCCAAAAATCTAGTCCCAATATACCATGATGAACAATATGGAATGTGTTCTGACATTTTACTTTTTAGTTTCACTAATCACTGGACTTAAAATTGTATACACATTAGTTGTTCCATACTTTTTTTTGTGTGTGTGTGTGTGTGTGTGGTACTGGGGATTGAACTCAGGGGCATTCTACCTCCGAGCTATACCCCCAGCCCTATTTTTTATTCTTTATTTTGAAACCGAGTCTCACTAAGTTGCAGAGTGCCTCACTAGGCAGCTGAGGCTGGCCGCGAACCCGGATCCTCTGGTCTCAGCCTCCTGAATGCTGGGATTACAAGCATGCACCACTACACCCGGCTTTGTTCCATACTTTTATAACAAAACATTGTTGCAGATGATTCAGTTTCAACTCTTATCCCTCAGTCACTGAAACACTGAACTACTTTGAATTCTTTCAGGCCTTTGTGCCTTTGCATATGCTCCTCCCTCTTGCACACAGTCCTATCCCATAACCTCCACAATTATTCACCTTTGAATATTGCCTTGAAGAGTAAGCTTACAATGAAGTTTACCCCTAAGCTGACTTACATGGTCCTTTGATGCTCCCATTGTAAAAATTCTCAGTGAAACAATTATCGTATTGCTTCCTAATTATCAATTTCATTGCCTTCTCCCTTATAAACTGCAAACAATATTTATCTTTGAATCTTTATTCCTAGCATAGTAATTGGCACATAATAGTTACTTAAAACTACAAACTATTTTAAGAGAATGAATGAACATATAAAATAGATTTTATAATTTGACCACACACAAAATTAAAAAATAGGTCAGGCGTGGTGCTGCACACCTGTAATCTCAGTACTTAGGAGGCTGGGAAAGAGGGATTGCAAGTTTGAGATTAGTATCAGCAACTTGGTGAGACTCTGCTTCAAATTTTTTTTTTTTTTTTTTTTTTTTTTTTTTTTTTTTGTGGTACTGGGGATTGAACTCAGGGGCATTCTACCTCTGAGCTACACCCCCAGGCCTATTTTTTATTCTTTACTTTGAAACCGAGTCTCACTAAGTTGCGGAGTGCCTCACTAGGAAGCTGAGGCTGGCCGCGAACCCAGATCCTCTGGTCTCAGCCTCCCAAATGCTGGGATTACAAGCGTGCGCCACCATGCCCGGCTCTGATATCAATACCTTTTTAACATTTTAATCATTTAGCATTCTGCAAAAATTAAGTAAAAAAGAAAAAGAAAACTATACTACCATGAACTGCTTAATCTCAAGAGTACCACAATAACTATATAGCTAGCTGATCATGAGAAACCATAGGAAAAAATGAAGCCATGAGATAGAATTCACCTCAATGGGCTAGCATAGGTCATAAGATTGTTAGGTCCACTAACTACTATGAAATAATTTTGTTTCATACACAGTTGAAGTACGAATATGGGCTTTATAAAACCCAATTATATTTCAATTATATAATCAAAGATATATACTAATTTTGGATCAATCCATAAGCAGATAATATCACAATACCTCTTCCAATGTCTTTGCCTTCCAAATCCTTTAATGTAAATGACCTTCCTTTTACAATAAGAATAGCATCGCCTTCCCACTTTTTGTGTTTTTTCTTTGAAGCCTTACACCAAACAACACTGAAATATTTAACAAGGCTATCAGGTTTCTCTTCTTGTTCCTTGGACTCTGTTATTTCTTTAGGAGCTGAATGAACTAGAATAAAAAATAAAATAAAATATCACATTATTACTAAAATCAGATGACTAAGTATTAAGATGACTTTAAGTATTAAGGTAATTCAAACAAAAACATGGCACAAAAAAATCAGACTGTATTAAATAGTATAAAAGAATATTTTATCATACGCATGTTAGCATTTTAAAAACCGTCAAGTCCAAATGCCAGGTGTTAGCATTACCATGAATACAATGAATGTGAATTTCTTATCATCTATGAGTTGTTATATAAACTCAATAAAAGTAAAATAACATAATAATCAGCGTAAATGAACTCTTACATAAAGATATTTATTTCAATGTCTGTAGCATGGAATATATCTAAAAGGATGTTTTGATAACTGATTTAACAGTGAAAGAACACTCTTTTGCATTTATTTTTTAATCCACAAATAAAAATATTTTGATATATATACATACATACATTGTAGAATAGATAAAGTCAATTAACATCCATTACCTCAAATATGTAACATTTTTCATAGAGAGCATTTAAATTTTAATTTCTTAGCATTTTTCAAGGATACAATATATTTTTATTAACTGTAGACACCATGTTTTACAATAGATCTCTAGTATTTATTCCTCCTTAACTGAAATTTTCAATCTTTTCACCAATTTCCCAGCCTCAATACATCCTTCTGGTGACTACCACTCTACTCTTGGCTTCTAGTTAAACTTTTTTAGATTCCACATGTACTCCAGATTCACACATGTTGTCCAAAACAGCAGATTGTTTGTTGGTTGGTTGGTGTTGGGGAATCAAACCCAGAGCCTCACACATGCTAGGCAAGCACTCTACCACTGAACTAAACCCCAAGACCACAGTTTTCTTTTTTTTTTTCCATTGATACTGGGGATTAAACACAAGGGTATTCTAACTCAAGCCATACCCCTGGCCTTATTTTTTTTTTTATTTTGAAACAGAAAACAGAATGTCTCTAAGTTGCTGAGACTGGCTTCAACCCAGCAATCCTCCTGTCTCAGCTTCCCAAGTAAGATTATAGGAGCATACCACCATGCCCAGCTGGTTTTCCTTCCTTCTTTTTTTTTTTTTTTTTTTTTTTGCAGGGGCATTCTAGTTCTGAGCTACACCCTCAGCCCTATTTTTATTTTGAAACAAGGTCTCACTAAGTTGCGAAGGGCCTCACTAAGTAGCTGAGACTGGCCTCAAACCTGCAATTCTGTCTCAGCCTCACAAGTACTGGGATTACAAGTGTGTACCACCATGCTGGGCTAGTTTTCCTTCCTTTTAAAGGTTGAATAGAACAGCCGGACTTGGTGGGCCATGGCTGTAATTCCAGTAGTTTGGAAGCTGAGACCAGAGGATCACAAGTTTGAGGACAGCCTCAGCAAGTAGTGAGATGCTCATCAACCTAGTGAGACCTTGTTTCAAAAAAAAAAAAATAGGGTTGGGGATATAGCCCAGAGGTAGAATGCCGCTGGGTTCAATTCCTAGTACCAACAAAAAAATAAATAAAGGATGAATAGTTTCCTGTTGTATTTATAGTCTGTGTTTTTTAATCCATTAATCTGTTGAACATTTGGGTTGATTTTGCATCTTAGCTATTATGAAGAACACTGAAACAAATGTGGGAGTGCAGATATCTCTTTGACATAATGATTTCATTGTCTTTGGATATATATTCAGAAGTAAAATTACTGGATCAGCAGAGCATGGTAACACATCCCTATAATTTCAGTACTTTGGAGGCTGAGAGGAGGATTGAAGGTTTAAGGCCAAACTCAGCAACTTAGTGAGACCCTGTTTTAAAACGAAAAAAATTTAAAAGGGCTAGGGGTGTAGCTCTGAGGTAGAATGCCCCTGGGTTCAATCCCCAGTACCAAAAAATGAATAAGTAAATGAAAGAAAACAGGGGAGAGGGAGAAGGGGAGGGGAGAGGAAGAGGGGGAGGAGAGAGGGAGAGGGAGAGGGAGAGGGACAGGGAGAGGGAGAGGGACAGGGAGAGGGACAGGGAGAGGGACAGGGAGAGGGAGAGGAAGGGAGGGAGGGAGGAAGGGAGAAAGGAAAAGAATAGAATTTCTAGATCAAATGGCATAAATTTTTTTCAAATAAGAACAAATGTAAAGTGGTAAAATACAAATCAGACTAAATTTTGTTAAAATGCTTTTGCCCTAATTAGAAAGTAATCATTTTGGGAAACTGAGAATTTAGTAGTGTACAATCAGGAAATGAAAATTATCTTCTTATAAGAGTCTGTGATTTTCTCAAAAACATCTCCAATGTCACCTTTAGAAACACAGAAAATACTCCAGCATCATGAAAACTCATCTATAAAAAGTGGATAGTGAAGCCAGGTGTGGTGGCACACGCTGGTAATCCCAGCATTTGGGAGGCTGAGACAGCAGGATCCGGGTTCGCCACCAGCCTCAGCTACTTAGTGAGGCACTCCGCAACTTAGTGAGACCCTGTTTCAAAATAAAGAATAAAAAATAGGGCTGGGGGTATAGCTCGGAGGTAGAATGCCCCTGAGTTCAATCCCCAGTACTGCAAAAAAAAGAAAGGGAAAAAAAAAAAAGAAAGAAAGTAGATAGTGGTATTTGCCTCTGGAGTTGAGGAAACTGAGTGGAAAGGAAGAGGAGAGAACTTGCTATGAATGATGGTTACATGAGTGTGTACGATTAAGAAAAAAAATCTCCAAACTGACTATTTAAGAGCAATATATTTTATTACATTTAAATTACACTTCAATTTTAAAAAGATAAAACAATGGAATAATAGATTGAAAGTTATACATATGATTTTTTCTAAATAATGGTTATCTTTTAGTGTTTTGAAGCAAAAATATACTATAACATGTATGTATTCATTCAAAATACATTTGACCAACAGACAAAATTTGTTTGAGCATACCTCTTTTTTTCTCCTTGGCAGTTATAAATTAGACAGAGGTAGAATGCCCCTGGGTTCAATACCCAATACCAAGAAAAATAAAAATAAAAATGGATCATAGCTGGGCATGGTGGCACATTAATGTTTATCATCTCAGTACTTGAGAAGCTTAAACAGGAGGATCACAGGTTTGAGGACAGCCTGACCAAGCAGTGAGACTCATCAACCTAGTCAGACCCTGTTTCAAAAAAAACAGAAGGCATATATCCAGGATATATTAAATATTTTTACAGCTTAAAAATAAGATAATAGCCGGGCGTGGTGGTGCACGCTTGTAATCCCAGCATTCGGGAGGCTAAGACGAGAGGATCCGGGTTCGCGGCCAGCCTCAGCTACCTAGTGAGGCACTCCGCAACTTAGTGAGACTCGGTTTCAAAATAAAGAATAAAAAAAATAGGGCTGGGGATATAGCTCGGAGGTAGAATGCCTCTGAGTTCAATCCCCAGTACCAAAAAAAAAAATAAATAAATAAGATAATAAATCAATAGAAAATAGGTAAACGAATTCAGCAGACAATTCATAAAAGGATATATGCAAATGTCAAGTACATGAAAAAAGATGTCTAACATCTTTAATCATCCAAAAATGCATATTAAAAATAATGAGATACCACTTCATATCCATTAAGATGGCTAAAATAAAAAGGTCAGATAAATCAAATATGGAAAAACAGGAACCATGACACACTACTGCTGGAAATGTATAATGGTGCACCTATACAGAAAAACTGTACACAAATGTTAATAGCAGGGTTATTCATAATAGTCCAAATGTAGAAAAACCCCAAATGTTCATTCAAATATCCAACTGACAGCCGGGCGTGGTGGCGCACGCTTGTAATCCCAGCATTTGGGAGGCTGAGACAGCAGGATCCAGGTTTGCAGCCAGCCTCAGCTACCTAGTGAGGCACTCCGCAACTTAGTGAGACTCGGCTGCAAAATAAAGAATAAAAAATAGGGCTGGGGGTATAGCTCGGAGGTAGAATGCCCCTGAGTTCAATCCCCAGTACCGCAAAAAAAAAAAAAAAAAAAAAAAATCCAACTGACAAATAAAGTGTGGTAAATCCATAGAACAAAACATATTTAGCCATAAAAAAGAATAAAAGACTGATACATACTCAAGCATGGATGAACCTTAACATCATTATGCTAAGTAGAAGAAGCCAGTGGCAAAGATCAGGTATTATAAGATCTCACTTATATGAAATATCTAGAACAGAGCCAGGAGTGGTGGCGCATGCTTGTAATCCCAGCATTTGGGAGGCTGAGACTGGAGGATCCGAGTTCACGGCCAGCCTCAGCTACCTAGTGAGGCACTCCGCAACTTAGTGAGACCCTGTTTCAAAATAAAGAATAAAAAATAGGGCTGGGGGTATAGCTCGGAGGTAGAATGTCCCTGAGTTCAATCCCCAGTACTGAAAAAAAAAAAAAAATCTACAACAGGAAAGATTAATGGTTGCTTAGGATTGGAGGATGGAGTTAAAGGTAGGAAATGGGGTGGCAATAGCTAAAACATATGGTTTCTTTAAGTCTTGAAAGTGTTCTAAAATTGGCTGTGATGAGTATATTTTATTTATTTATTTATTTATTTATTTATTGTATTTATTTTGTGTGTGTGTGTGTGTGTGTGTGTGTGTGTGTGTGTGTGTGGTACTGGGTATTGGACCCAGAGGCATTTTACCTTCGAGCTACATCCCCAGCCCGATTTTTTTTATTCTTTATTTTGAAACAGAGTTTCACTAAGTTGCGGAGGGCCTCACTAAGTAGCTGAGGCTGGCTGCGAACCCGGATCCTCTGGTCTCAGCCTCCCGAATGCTGGGATTACAAGTGTGTGCCACCACGCCCAGCAAGTATATTTTAAATGAATTATACACTTTATCTTGGTGAATTGTGTGGAATGTGAACTATATATCAATTATAGCTTTTCAAAAAGCACAATGAAAAGCTGAGTGTAGTGGCCCATGCTTATAATCCCTCAGGAGTACTTGGGAGGCTAAGATAGGAGGAGCACAGGTTCAAGTTCAAAGCCAGCACCATGTGGTAACTTAGCAAGACCATGTTTCAAAATAAAAATTAAAATAATGCTGAGTGGGGGCGGTTAGCTCAGAGGTAGAAAGTCCCTGGGTTCAAACTCTAGTACCACAAAGAGGAAAAAAAAAAAAGGAGTTTTTAACAAGGTCACTCGTTGACTTCCTACTTAATAAACTCCTTTCTCCACAATAAATCACAGGAAAGGCCATTGCATGGGAAAATGCACTGTTTCAAAGAAACAAGAACACGAAGACAAAGACCAAGAAGCCTTAACACCAGAAAGTTTTCTACCTCCATTGTTCCCACTTCAAGTATCCCAATATCCCAGTCGCTGCCTCTATTGCTTCAACTTCCCAATCGCTCTTCAACACTCCAATCTGACTTCCAGTATAGTCAGTCCCCTCCCAAAACTGCATTATTAAAGACCACTTAGGACATCTGTCAAAACCCACAGGTTATTTTTAGTTCTTTACAAAGTTCTCAAAAGCATTGGACAATGTTTATCATTTCCTTCTTGAAATGGTGAACTCTATTTTTATAGCTCTTAAATACCCTTAAAACTTTTATTTCTTTGGCTGCTTCTTTTTAGCCATCTTTGTCAGTTCATACTTCTTTATCTTTTATTTACTAGACCTTTTAAGAATTTTTCTAGACCCTCTTCTACTCACATGTGTACCTTAAATTAGCTCAGCCACCCCTGATAGTATACTATCCATATACTAACAATTTTGCCAGCCCCAACCACAACTCTAGATCTGACTTATTACCCAAGTCTCCCAGACATGTCCACATGCATGTTTAACAAACACCTCAAATTCAACATGTCTATTTATCTTTATCTTCTCTCTCTCTTTTTTTTTTTTTTTTTTGCGGTACTGGGGATTAAACTCAGGGGCATTCTACCTCCGAGCTATACCCCCAGCCCTATTTTTTATTCTTTATTTTGAAACAGGGTCTCACTAAGTTGCGGAGTGCCTCACTAGGTAGTTGAGGCTGGTGGCAAACCCGGATCCTGCTGTCTCAGCCTCCCAAATGCTGGGATTACAAACGTGCACCACCATGCCCGGCTTTATCTTCTCTCTAAAATCTGCACCTCCTTCAGTTTTCCTTTATCTTAACCTTGTTCAAGTCAGAAAATTGGATCATTTTTGACACTCTTCACTTTCTCAGTCCCATAGCCAACAACATAATCCAGAACCCCTACAAGGTTCTCAAAGGTATGTACTTTTTGCCTTCTCCATTGCCTCTACTTATTTTGAACCATCTGATAAAGATTCCTGAACTATTGCAGGAACTTCCAAACATATCTGAGTTCTTTCTATGCCACCACTATTCTTTAAAACAATATTTCACATTTATTTTTTAAAGAAAATCTAATCATCTATCCCCCTTGCTCAAAATCCATTAGTCTTTATCATCCTTGAAGGAAGCATGCTACTTCTTGCTATAGGATCTTTTATATATCTTCCTTGACAATGCCTATCTAAATTAATTTCTACTCACTCTTCAGTACAGGTTAAGTTTCTGATTGCCAGATTAAATCAAGGTATTCAGCATTAATAATCTCAACAATTATTTAACAAGTTACTTAATATCAGTGTTCCCCAGTAAACTATAAAGTCCTGAGAGGAAGAGTCTGTTTTGATTTTATTCAACAAAGTATTCCCAACTGGTACTCTTCAAAACTGCCATTCTGACGTTAGATATATTTTGACTTTGTGAGTTTTTTTGTTTTTGCTTTTTGGGTTTTGGGTTTTTGTTGTTGTTTTGCTTTCTTTGCCTATTTTTTATTCTTTATTTTGAAACAGGTTCTCACTAAGTTGTGGAGAGTCTCACTAAATAGCTGAGGCTGGCTACTTAGTACTGGGAATACAGATGTACACCACCACACCCAGCTGACTTTGTGTTTTTGAAAATATTTAATTAAGATACAATTAACTTAAAATTCATTTTCATTGAGAAACTAACTTTAAAAAATAAGTTTTTTATTTTATAGATTTGTTGCCTTTGGATCAATTTTTTCCGAGTAAAACTTATAACAAAGATTTGAGTCAGCCAAGCATGGAGGCAAACTTCTGTAATCCTAGTACTTGGGAAGCTGAGAGAGGAGGATCACAAATTCGAGGTCAGCCTCAGCAACTTAGCAAGATCCTGTTTCAAAATAAAAAATAAAATAAAATAAAAAAGAGGGCTGGGGAGATAGCTCAGAGGTAGAATGCCCCTGGGGTGCAATCCTCAATACAAAAAAAAAAGAAATTGATTCATCAGCCACTTATTTTTTATGTCTCATCTCTTACTGATTATAGCTTTTAACAACATGAGTTCTGCCAGGAGTGGTGGTGCATGTTTCTAATCCCAGTACTTGGGAGGCTGAGACAGGAGGATTTCATAGCCAGTCTCAGCAACTTAGTGAGACTTTATTTCAAAATGAAAATATAGGGCTGAGGGCGTAGCTCAGAAGTAAAATGTCCCTGGGTTCAATCTCTAGTACTACAAAAAAAATTATAATAATAATAAATAACATGAATTCTTTAATAACCATAATTTCTAACAAATGCAATTTCCTAAGTCACTTTGCATACCTAAATTTCATCAAGATTATATTAATCCATCAACTTTAAATCAAAAGTTGATTCATTTTTAGGTATATTAGTTATCATGTACTGATTATTTTTGTTGTCTTACCAAGCTTGAAGGTTTTTAGCATTACCAAAGATGAAATACTTTGAATAGTTTTGAACTCTAAAAAATTTTGCAGTGTGCAATTTTAGCTAATTTTATATAGATTTTATATTAGTCTACCAGTAGCAGTTACTATGCAACAAATAAAAACACTGACAATACTTGATTCATTTTTCAAAATTTGTTCATTTGTTTTTTATTAGGGTATCCAAGAGAAAAACATAATTCCCTTTAAATAGTTCAGGACTGCCCTAAGGCAGAGTAAAAAGAATGTCTCATCAAAACGGCTGGGAAAAACATCCTAGATCAAATACTCTGTTGCACTGTCAAAGTCTAAAAGAATGATTGTAATGTCCAAGAACAACCCCACCCCCACCCCCCCAAAAAATGAATAAAATGAAAGACAATAAATTGAGTGTTCAAAAATTACTTCTAATTAACTTTGAAATAGCATAAGACTCAGGTTTTGATACACTGTTTCTTTTGCAGAGCAGAAGAGCACACACTATGGAGCCAGACTGGGTCTGAATCTTAAGTCGGCCACCTCCTAGCTAGGTGACCCTGGACAAGCACTTATTAACCCTTTTATGAAGTTTATGAAACTATAAAATGAAAGTAATACTAGCCGGGCGTGGTGGCACATGCTTGTAATCCCAGCATTCGGGAGGCTGAGACCGGAGGATCCGGGTTCGCGGCCAACCTCAGCTACCTAGTGAGGCACTCCGCAACTTAGTGAGACTCAGTTTCAAACAAAGAATAAAAAATAGGGCTGGGGGTGTAGCTCGGAGGTAGAATGCCCCTGAGTTCAATCCCCAGTACCGCAAAAAAAAAAAAAAAAATGAAAGTAATACTAATACCTACCCTCCCAGATTTATCGTGAGCATAGATGTTGAGAACAGTACTTGCCACATAATAAATGCTCCCTAAATGTTTACTACCATCATCATTTTTGCCCTTGACCCTTTCTCAATTAGTACCATTTACAATATTATATAGGAAACTGAGAAGGGAAGGGAGAAGACGAAAAACTACAAAAAGTAGAATGAAGATCAACAGGAAGCTGGGACAATGGAATATAACCTCCTATATCTAGACTACTTGTATCACAGAAAATACTGACTGATGTCCGGGACTAGCCACCCTAAAAATTCTACTTTAGCTGGGCATCGTGGTACACACCTGTAATCCCAGGATTTAGGAGGCTGAGACAGGAGGATCACAGGTTCACAGCCAACCTTGGCAACTTAGTGAGACTGTTTCAAAATAAAAAATAAAATAGAAGCTGGGCATGGTGGCGCACACTTGTAATCCCAGCATTCGGGAGGCTGAGACCAGAGGATCTGGGTTTGCGGTCAGCCTCAGCTACCTAGTGAGGCACTCCGCAACTTAGGGACACCCTGTTTCAAATAAAGAATAAAAAATAGGGCTGAGAAGCCCGGCGTGGTGGCTCACGCTTGTAATCCCAGCATTCGGGAGGCTGAGACTGGAGGATCTGGGTTCACGGCCAGCCTCAGCTACTTAGTGAGGCACTCCGCAACTTAGTGAGACTCGGTTTCAAAATAAAGAATAAAAAATAGGGCTGGGGGTGTAGCTCAGAGGTAGAATGCCCCTGAGTTCAATCCCCAGTACCGCAAAAAAAAAAAAAAATAGGGCTGGGGGTATAGCTTGGAGGTAGAATGCCCCTGAGTTCAATCCCCAGTACCGCAAAAAAATTAAATAAATAAAAATAAAATAAAATAAAATAAAAGAGCTGGGGGTGTAGCTCAGAGGTAGAATGTTGTTGGGTTCAATCTCCAGCACCCCCCCAAAAATCTAACAGTAATTTTTATTTCTAAACTTGGTGTAGATCTATTTCCCCCTTGACCCTGTAATGTACTTCCAAATCAATTATCAAAAAAAGGTCTGCATAAACAAGTGATTTGAAGGCCTATCAGTGAGAAAACTACTCACCAGTAAAAGCAATAAACTACTGATAAGAGGACAGATGAAAACCGATATTAATAACATTAAGATGTGTTTAACAAAGAGTAAAAGTATGTAAATTCTATGTAGGATTTTTAAACAAAGAGAACAACAATTGCTTGATGTGCCCGGGGACTGATTAGGAAGGCACAGGAGGTAATTTTCTGAGGTGATGATAAACATTCTAAATCATAACTTTGTTTTTGGTACTAGGGATCAAACCCAGAGCCTCACCCATGCTAGGAAAGTGCTCTACCATGAGCTATATCCCCGACCCCACTCTAAATCTTGATACAGGTTTGAGCAACAAATATCTAGTTATTTTCCAAAACTCATCAAATGATACATTAAAGATTTGTGCTTTACCAAAAAAATACATACACACAAATATTAAACTTTACTTATTACTTATGTTGAAATATTTAGGAGTAAACTATTCTAATTCTGCAACATGCTTAAAAATAACTTTTCTTAAAAATGAATTAATGGATGGATGGATACATAATAAAGCAAATATAGCAAAATATGAACTGCAAAATAGCCAGGCATGGTGGCACATGCCTGTAATCCCAGAACTTGGGAGGCTGAGATAGGAGGATCACAGATTCAAGGACAGCCTAAGCAAGTAGTAAGACTCATCAACCTAGTAAGACCCATCAACCTAGTGAGACCCTGTTTCCAAATAAGAAATAAAATAGGACTGGGGGTGTAGCTTGAAGGTAGAATGCCTCTGGATTTAATCCCCAGTATCTCACACACACACACACACACACCTGCAAAATCTAGGCAGTAGCATATGAATATTTACTATGAAAAATTTTCAACTTTTTCTGTATGTTTGAACAGTTTCCTTTTTTTTTTTGCGGTACTGGGGATTGAACTCAGGGGCATTCTACCTCCGAGCTAGACCCCCAGCCCTATTTTTTATTCTTTATTTTGAAACCGGGTCTCACTAAGTTGCAGAATGCCTCACTAGGTAGCTGAGGCTGGCCGCGAACCCAGATCCTCTGGTCTCAGCCTCCTGAATGCTGGGATTACAAGTGTGCGCCATCACACCCAGCTGAACAGTTTCTTAATAAAATGTTAACAGTAGAAATTTTTTAGAACTTACACATAATTTTTTTGTATATGCTCCTGAATAGGACCCAGGGGTATTCTACCTTGAAGCTACATCCCTAGCCCTTTTTTAATTTTGAAACAGGATCTCACTAGTTTGCTGAGAGTCTAGCTAAATTGGTAAGACTGATCTTGAACCTGTGATCCTCCTATCTCAGCCTCTCAAGCACTGGGATTACAGAGTATGCCACCACTCACAGCTACACATAATTTTGTTCTGTTGGTTCTAATAGGGACTAAACACAGGGGCATCCTATCTGTGAAACAGAATAGGGCCCCAGACCTATTTTATTTTTTATTTTAAAACAAGGTCTCACTAATTTGCGAAGGGCCTCACTAAATGGCTGAGGCTGGCTTTGAACCTACAATCCTATCTCACCCTCCCACGAATAAGGATTACAAACATGTACCACAACACCCAGTTTACACATAATTTTAAACAATAGAAGACCTAGCAAAGTGTAGTTCTAGTGAAATGCCCAGTTTTGTTTAAACTGTTTGGGCTGACTTGATTGGTTTTGTTTGTTTGGGGGATTTTTTTTTTTTTTTTTTTGTATTTAGAGAGAGAGAGAGAGAGAGAGAGAGAGAGAGAGAGAGAGAGAGAGAGAGAGAGAGAGTGTGTGTGTGTGTGTGTGTGTGTGTGTGTGTGTGTGTGTTTTTTTACTGGGGATTGAACCCAGAGGCATTCTTCCTCCGAGCTATAACTTCAGCCTAATTTTATTTTTTGGTTTCAAACAGGGTCTCACTGAGTTGCTGAAAGTCTTACTAAGTTGGTGAGACTGGCCTTGAACCTGTGATCCTCCTATCTCAGCCTCCCAAGTATTAGGTTTACAAGCATGAGCCACCACACTCATTTTTCTATCTAATATTTACAAAGCAATTGAAAACTTAAAATAAATAATATAATTTCAAATTAGAGTTACTAATTTGAATCAATTTAAAAGATATAGGCAGGTGTGGTGGCACACACCTGTAATCATAGTACTTAGAAGGCTGAAACAAGAGGATTGCAGGTTCAAGGACAGCCTCAGCAAGTCCCAGTATAAAAAAAGAAAGAAAGAATAAACAACATTAAATAATACTTCAAAATTGCATACAAAGGTATTTTTATTTGGTGTGTGTGTGTGTGTGTGTGTGTGTGTGTGTGTGTGTATTTTTTAATTGGGGATTGAACCCAGAGGCATTCTTCCTCCAAGTTACAACCTCAGCCCAATTTTATTTTTTGTTTTGAAACAGGGTCTCACAGGATCTCAGAGGGTCTCACAGGGTCTCACAGGTCTGGAATGGTTCAATTCCCAGCATCAAAAAAAAAATTGTGTACAAAGATTTAGCATGGTTCAGTTAATGTTTAATTAGGTTGCAGACTTTAAGAATTTACTCTTAGCCAAGTGTGGTGGTGCACTTATAATCCCAGTACTTGGGAGGCTGAGATAGGAAGATCACAGGTTAGAGATCTGCCTCAGGAACTCAGAGAGACCATCTGCAACTTAGACCCCGTTTCCAAATAAAAGAATAAAATAGTTCTGGGGGTATAGCTCACAGGTAGAATGCCCTGGGGTCCATCCCCAGTACTACAAAAAAAGAAAATTTACTCTCATTTTTGTTAAGTAGGTAATCATATTTCATTTAATTATTTTTAGTTATTTACAATCAAATTCACCATCAATTTGGATTTTGATAGCCAGGCATGGTGGCGCATGCCTTTAATCCTAGTACTTGGGAGGCTGAGA
>PVLC010034585.1:0-16833 GCA_004027655.1 Graphiurus murinus
TTTTTTTTTTTTTTTTTTTGCGGTACTGGGGATTGAACTCAGGGGCATTCTACCTCTGAGCTACACCCCCAGCCCTATTTTTTATTCTTTATTTTGAAACCGAGTCTCACTAAGTTGCGGAGTGCCTCACTAGGTAGCTGAGGCTGGCCGCGAACCCGGATCCTCCAGTCTCAGCCTCCCGAATGCTGGGATTACAAGCATGCGCCACCATGCCCGGCCCACATATGTTTTTTAAAAGGTAAAGTATTATCTTGAACATGAGTGTCATGTTAGGGCATATCTTTCCTGATACTACTTTATAGGAAAAACATTTGGACAAGGTACCACTGTCCCCCAAATCAAGAAAACATGGGAAGAACTGGAAGGCCCAGTGGATGGGAATTAGTCACACTGTACTCACTAATTGCTGATCATATAATGTATATCCTATCTGCTTGTACATGTCTATATTTGGAGGCCTGGAAAGTATAATAATGCACTATTTCAATTAATCCTCACATCAGCCTCCTATGTAGTTGTGTCTTCATTTTTATTACAGTCGAGAAATTGATGTAAATTGATTTCATTTTAGCTAGTTATGTGGCAATACTGAATATAATCACAAATTTGGTCCCAAGAGAGCTATTATTCTGTTTGGCAGTCATGCCATAGGAGATTGTAGAGGAAACATGGAATGTTTAGTGTGGAGAAGTGAGGACTTAAGAGGGAAGTATAATAGGTACATTCAAGCACTGTACACTGTAAAGAGCTATAATATAGACAGAGGACAGAGGAAAACGGTGTCATTCCCTCTGTAAAACTCTTCAGTGGCTTTTGAATGTCACAGAGACAAGATCTAAACTTCTTAGGGAAGTTTGAAGACAATCTTCTAATCTTCCTGCCTTCTCTTTATATCCATTTCTCTCTTCTCCTCTAGTCAGTAGGATGTGTAACATTTTTTTCCCATTCTATGGCTGACCATCTTCTTATCGTCACCTGTGTCTCCTTCAGATTAAACTCAGGGGAGTTCTGCCTCTGAGCTACAACCCCAGTCTTTTTTATTTTTTATTTTGAAACAGAGTCTCATGAAATTACTGAGGCTGTCCCTGAACCTGCAATCCTCCTGTCTCAGCCTCCCAAGTACTGGGATTACAGGTATGTGCCACAATGCCGAGCCTATTATTTTATTTTTTGTAGCATTCATTATTGCTTGTTTAATATCCATATCTCAAGTAAAGTTAGAGATCACATTTCTCTTGATCAGTATGATAATTTATCAAGATAAAACTTGATATATACTAGGTGTGCTGAACAAATATATTTAAATTGAAATTGATTAGTAACAGGGGAATCTGATAATGAGAAAAGGAAGATGGAGGGATGAACCTAAGGAAAAATGACAGATGGCGAATTTTAGTGGTAGAGAATTTGTGGGAGGGGATGGACTTGGGTGACATGTTTCATTGTGGACCTCTGGAAAACCACAGTGCATCACAATGTCAAATTTGTCTGGAGAATGGACATCTGTGATTATAATTTGCTGTTTTGCAAAGGTCTTTGATTATGGCTATACCCTGCGGGTGAGTTATCTTGGATACTATGCAAACATAGGATTATCAGCACATGTGGGCATTTGGTACTTGTGGAATTTATTATGGGGAAAATCTAGTAATTTATATCTTACAGCATTATCCCTTTAGCTATCTCAATTTTGCACTTATAGGAGATATGAAGGAACCACATGATCAGGATACCGATGGGGAGAAATCAGAGAGATCAAAGAGTGACGGAAAACAGTCTTCTAAATCTGAACTAAGATGTAAGTAAAGATGATAGTTTAAATGTTTTTAGTATACTAATTTTTAAAGTGTGCATATCTTGCACAAGCTAGGGAGTAACTGGTATACCAGAGGGACTCAAGATAATGGAGGAGAAACCTCAGAGGAGCCAGGGAAGTGGTCTAAGGGAAGGGGAGGGGAAAGACTGAAGTTCATTGTTGAAAATACTAACATTGACTCTGTGTACATATGTGAAAATCCCAATGTCAATTTCAGTACTCTGTATGGGAGGTGGGGAGACGGGGAGGTGGAGAGGAACACCAAGTGCTGTGTGCATGTATGTCAATGTCAACATGATATACATTATGATATGAGACCATAATGTACCAATAAAAGCACATAAAAACATAAACAAAAAAGTGTGCATATCTGAATTTATAGTATAGAAGTGGTTTACTTGTTTAACTCCCTTACAAAACTCTAAGTTCTTTATGGGCAGAATCTATGTTTTAATCACTTGTCTCCAGCTCCTGGCACAAAAAGAGTTATTATCATTACTATACTAATGATGGCCTATGCGTACATCTGGTCTAGATTTCCTCTGTGAGGTCTACTAATCTCTAGTGGGCTTTTCTGGTACAGAATTGTGGAAAGAGCTAGACTTTGGTTTTGAACCCTGGATCTACCACTTGATATGCTTGATCTTGGACAAATTACTACACCCTTCTGAGCTTCAATTCCTCCTCACCCTTCAATGATTATTGTGAGTTGTTTGGGAATTAAATTGAGTCACATACATGGAAAGATTTCATAGACTGCTACTAAGAGAAAAAGTGAGGAATTTTGTAATTAGGATTTTTAAAGAGTGACTCTTTCTGACTGGCCATTATAGTGGCAGATATTTTAGTGGAATCTTGACTTTTTTTGGATTCTGATTTCTCTTCTTTTCTTTCTTGGTGTGATGATCATATATAACAGTAGGGTTCATTGCTACATATTTATACATGCACATACATAGTTTTGTCAATTTCATTCCCCACTATTTCCTCTCTCCCTCTCCCCCTCCCTCCCTATGGTCTCCTTCTCCTGGTCTCCCTTCTATTTTTATGAGATTCCTCATTTCTTTTTTTTTTCTTCATATCTTCCACATGTAAGAGAAAACACATGACCCTGGACTTTCTGCGTCTGGCTTATTTTGTTTAGCATAATGTTTTTCAGTTCCATTCATTTTCCTATAAGCTATATAATTTCATTCTTCTTTATGACTGAATAAAATTACACTGTGTGTATATATTCCACACTTTCTTATCTATTCATCTATTGATGGAGATACCTCATCTAGGTTGGTTCCATAATTTGGCTATTGTGAATTGTGCTGCCAAAAACATTGGTATGCATGTATAACTATAGTATGATGACTTTAATTCCTTTGGATAAATTCCGAGGGGTGGTATGGTTGGGTCATATGTGTCTCCCTTCCCAGTCTTTTGAGGAACCTCCATACTAATCTCCATCGTGGTTGTACCAGTTACCTCATAATGGGGAAGTCCTTACTATTTTTTGTTTTGGGTTTTTTTTTTTGTTTTTTGTTTTGTTGTTGTTACTGGGGATTGAACCTAGGGGCTTCTACCTCTGAGCTATACCCCCGCCATTTTACTTTTTATTTCAAAACAGGATCTCAGTAAGTTGCTGAGAGTCTCATTAAGTTGCTGAGGCTGACTGTGAATCTATGACCTTCCTATCTCAGCCTCATAGTATTGGGTTCACAGGTGTGTGCCAGCACGCCTGACAGGAAGCCCTTACTATTAATATTTGCATTTGTCATTGGATGCAATAACCATGCTAAACTCTTCTTAAGATTATAAAAGCTGAGCATGGTGGCACATACACAGTACTTGGGAGGCTGAGATAGGAAAATAGACCAACACACCATGGATCCCCTAAGGGAGAGCCCTAGAGAACTACCTTCCAATGATACCTCAACTCTTTTTGTTACTGTGGCAACCGGATTCTATTTTCTCATCTCAAGATTAGGGCATTAAAGGCTTAACACTCTTAACACTCTTTTCCCACCAAAGGTATTGGAAATTGATCCTAGAAACATTCTACCCCTGAATTACATCCGTATCTTTTTTTATTTTGAGACAGGGTCTCACTAAGTAGCCAAGGCTGGCCTTGAACCCGCAATCCTTCTGCCTTAGCTTCCCAAATATTAGGATTAGAGGTATGTACCACCCACCTAGCAAAGCTTAATACTCTTAAGTACTGGCTTCCACCCAGGAAAGGAGATACAGATAAAGAATAATAATTTTTTTTAAAAATAATAGGCATTTTGATCCTGAGAAAGTAATGTCGCTAAGGGAAAAATGGAGTTTGAGGGTGGGGATCAATTTGGTAGGAAGAAGGTACATTAAATCAACCTCCCAAAGCAGCATATCTAGGCAAGTATGATGGCTGGAGATTTTTATAATTTTGAAATCTCCAGAGAGTGGAAGGCTTATGGCTTGAAGTATAAATCAGCATTTGTCTTTCTATTCTATTCTTCCATTCAAATGCATGCATCTTATATGTCACTGTCAACATGATTTACATTATGATGTGAAACTATAATGCACCAATAAAAGCATTTTTTAAAAAAAACAACAAATGCATGTATCCTCCAGAACCCTGTTCTGTTGTCTGGCTAATTGGCTTGACTGAGCTTTTCTGTCTCATTCATATTAGTCGGGTCTCGTCCCTAGTCTTTTAGCCTCATCTCAGATGGATATACCAGATAGCTCTGGTGCACTCATCATTTTTTATGTTTCCTTCTGAAAGTTCTCCTAGTGTGTATTTTAACCATGGTTAAATCTGAGTGTTGGGTTATACCTGGGACCATTTCTGCTTCCATTTCAGCTTTCTTTCCCTCTTAGTTTGTCTTGAAGTCAATATTCTAACTCATTCCTGGGATATCACTTCAGAGAGAAATAATCATACTCAGCAAAGGTTATTCTCAAATAACATCATTTGTCTTTAACATAGCAAGTCCTCCATAAATGGTGATAAGGTCCAATGAATTAAAATTATGAAGGAAACACTTCCATTGACATTGTGTGTGTATATATATATATATATATATATATATATGTGTGTGTGTATATATATATATATATATATATATATATATATATATATATATATATATGAAATTATCAGCCCCCTCTCAATAGCATGCCCAGAGGAAGGAGAGGGAGTGAGGAGGGAGTTGGGGGAAGGAAGCTCACCAAGGGCTAGGTGCTTATATGTCCCTGTTACTCTGAACTACATTATGATGTGAGATGACAATACACAAATAAAAAGTCTATTAATAATAAAAAGAATAAATAAAAGAAAAATAAAGAGAATCTAGAAAAAAGAAAAATTATGATAGCATCTCTATCTTTTACATTTTTAAGAGTATACAGTGATAGGAAATATACTGGAAATGAAGTAAAAATAGAAATGAACTAATAGTAAAGATCTTTTCATTTCATAAAGTTACAAGACTGACCCAATAAAATGATTCTTCTAGGAGTTTTTTAGTATGAAAGTTCATTAAATTTAGAGCACATAATGCCGCGCGTGGTGGCGCACACTTGTAATCCCAGCATGTGGGAGGCTGAGACTAGAGGATCTGGGTTCTCGGCCAGCCTCAGCTACCTAGTGAGGCACTCCGCAACTTAGTGAGACCCTGTTTCGAAATAAAGAATAAAAAAATAGGGCTGGGGTGTAGCTCGGAGGTAGAATGCCCCTGAGTTCAATCCCCAGTACCGAAAAAAAAAAAAAAAAAAAAAAAAAAAAAATTTAGAGCACAAACAAATTAGAAGTTTTAGCTACTTTGGATATAAAATATTTAATTTAAAATTTAGAAATTATTAAAACAAATTATTTTAATAGCTCACACAAAGGGAGATACCACAGATGAAACAATCACTGAAGGGGAAGATTCATATTTAGAGGAAGATGACTCAGACAGGGACAACTTGGAAGGAAGTTCAAGTTCACTTCAAGATGATTATTTTGAAGGCCCCAAAGGTAAGTGTTATTAGTTTTCTATCAGTAACTTATTTTTTTTTATTTTTTGTGGTACTGAGAGTTGAACCCAGGGACATTTTATGAGCTACACCCCTAGCCCTATTTTTATTCTTTATTTTGAAACAGGGTCTCACTATGTTGCAGAGGGCCTCACTAAGTAGCTGAGGCTGGCTGCAAACCCGTGATCATCCGGTCTCAGCCTCCCAAGTACTGGGATTATAAGCGTGCGCCACCACACCCGGCTCTATATCAGTATTTTCTTGGAGAAAGAAAAAAATTGCAAGATGTGGATATGTGTGCAGATGATAAAAGAAAAAGCTTTGCACATATTCAGATAGCAACCTTGGGGTTGTATATTCCATTTCTGAGAATCACATATAAAATCCTCATACTTTAGTCTTCCGGGAATTGAGATTATCCAAGGAGTTTTCTACCCCAGATTAGAGTTCTCCAACTTTTCCTTGGAACTGATGGGGAGTTGCTCTTTGAGACTTTTGAAGCCATGATCAGGATGCACAGGAGCATATGGACTCTTCCTCCCATGCTCACTAGCAGATAGTTTGTCATGCTCAGGCCAGTATAGTACTTACTGCTAGTATATTGTAGGCTCTGTCTATTCTTCCTGTCTTTGGGAAATATAGTTTTAGGATTCACCAGACACTCTTCTTAGTTAACATTTTAATATTTTAATGTTGTAGCATTTCACGAAAATTCCAAGCCGGCTGAGGAAGAGGAAGAGGATACAGTTAAGAAGAAAATATCAGAAAACTTCTTCTACAACTACACAGAGCTTGCTTCAAAGCCTTTCATAACTCCAGATTCACATATATCACAGGATTTTCTCATACTCATGTATCCACTCTAGCTATTTATGTGTAATTTGGGAAATTTTAGTTTCTTAAGTCAGAGGTTGGTAAACTAGAACCCATGGAACAATCAAGCCTCCATCCATTTTTGTAAATAAGGTTTTATTGTAGCACAGCCACACTCATTCATTTGCATTTTGTCTATGGCTGTCGTCACACCGCAAGGGCAGAGTTGGGTACTTGTGACAGGAACTATTTAGCCCATAAGGCCTAAAATACTTACTGCCTGCCTTTTACAGAAAAAGCTTCCCAACACCTGCCTTAGGTAGTTCTAAGAAGCTTGGCCCTTAGATTACTAGAGATAGAAAGGCATGATCTTAATTTGAACTAAATTCTCATTTGATGCTGCATAACAATGAAGAGTCATGATGCTTCTCTGGCTGTTCTTTGCCCAGGTAGAAAAGGCTGGCGTTCCTGGGACATGATGTGAAGGAGATCAGAAATCCTCCATTCCTGTTTACTTCCTCTACCAACCTGGCCTTCCGTTGCCAATGCCTGTCAAGATAACTTACTGATTTCTTGTTTTAAAAGATTTGATGTGGCCATTGTCAAGTTTTAGTATTTTCACATTATGTATCAGAGGAGTTATCAGAAAAGATCCTGAGGAAATAGGGCACAAAGTAGAGGTTTTAGCTGGTCTGGAGAATCATGAGGATGTGTGAAAGTGGGGGTAATTGACAAGAGGAGTGAGTTAGTGTGTGCCATTCCTTATGACTCTAGCTTCATGAGGGGCTAGTTGGAAGACAGCTTCTGTCATGGTCCTTAGCTAGTTTGGTATACTTGCCTTCAGATAGGTAGTGACTATGGTCTAAGCTACTGACTGGCCTCTGGTAAAAGGTGTGCTTTCCACAGGTGGGGGCACTCTCCCTGATTCAGTTCTGCTTTTGCATAAAAATAGAACATGTCACTAATATAGCTTCTAACTCTGGTTCAGTTTCAGGTGTAACTAAACTAATTCATAGTGAATCGTCTTGGGACCTGGAATTTCCTCTTTAGGATTTTGTTTTTGTTTATTTGTTTGGTTTGTGGACAAGTTTCTGACAACAGCTAGGCTGTTTGCTTTCTTCTAGCCCATTATTTTCAAATGGGTTGGGGGGGGGTTGTATCAGTATCCCCTGAAAGCTCTTCCTGAAGTATACAATTTTCTGATGCCCTCATAGACCTATTGTATTATATTTCTGTGTAGTGAAGAGCTTGGACAGATGTCTCTGAAAAACCTTCCCAGATGGTTTTTCACATGCACCTTTTCCCAAACCCCAACACTGGGGGCTCACTGCTCCAGGACAGGAGAATCTCTGTTAGAGAACATGGCCAAAGTCTGTCTATACAGTAGTCAGAGGTCCTCGACTTTTGGTCCAATGGGCAAATCTTCTCTGTTCATCTGGGTGAATTATTGTCTAAGTGATAGCCTTTCTTGAATAATTT
This sequence comes from Graphiurus murinus, assembly GCA_004027655.1. NCBI lineage: Eukaryota > Metazoa > Chordata > Mammalia > Rodentia > Gliridae > Graphiurus > Graphiurus murinus. The sequence goes on from PVLC010034585.1 coordinate 8,102, forward strand.
CCACACCAGGGAAATCACAACCAGATTCTCCTTTTTTTGGATAGCTTATATTATTAGAGCTATTTGAAGCCTGAGTCAAAATCTGCCTCTCTGGAATGGCCCTCACTGGACTTGGTTCTATTCTCTGGAGAGGGGACAGATGTAATCTGTCATGTGAGGAAGTCAGTCATTATGTATATACCAAGTAATCTTTTAATAATCACGTTCATTCTACTTTAGTCTTAAAACTTAAATCTTCTTAATCAATGTATTTTAGCAAGAAATGTGTCATTTAAAAATATCATCTAAACCATAGCATGATTTTTTTTTTTTTTTTTTTTTTTTTGCGGTACTGGAGATTGAACTCAGGGGCATTCTACCTCCGAGCTTTACCCCCAGCCCTATTTTTTATTCTTTATTTTGAAACCGAGTCTCACTAAGTTGCAGAGTGCCTCACTAGGTAGCTGAGGCTGGCCGCGAACCCGGGTCCTCTGGTCTCAGCCTCCCGAATGCTGGGATTACAAGCGTGCGCCACCACGCCCGGCCATAGCATGATTTATGAAATGCATTAAAGAGAACTTAATGCAGTATTTAAACAGTTTTAAAGTGGAGTCTTAGACGGTCATGAACAAATGTTGATGGCCCTAGGTCTCTGCATGGAAGTTAAGGAGCAGCAAGCCAGAAAAGAGCAGATAAAAGGGAGTATCAGGTACACCAAACACACTTAACATTTTCAAAACTCTGCTAAGGGAATCACAGTACCCTCTGGGTTAAAAGAAAAGGATTAGACTTTAGTTATACATTCATTCGTTCATTCAACAAGTATTTATTGTCTACCTAGTGGATTTAGAATGCTAGGCATTGTGGGAAATAGAAATGGCAAGAAAACAGTCCCTGGCTTATGTAGGTTGTAATTTAGAGGGGAAAATTTGGGGAGCTATAATCTCACACCTTCTGGGCTTTTGCTTTTTTATTTTTTAACTGGTAGGTAAAAACATAAAAGTTGTATGTATTTATGGAGTACCATGTGATAGATATCTGGATACACATATGCACTATGTAATGTTTATATCAGGTTAAACATGCCTCTCTCCTCAAATATTTATAAATTATTTATGGTGAAAACATCAAAAATCCTCCTTCTAGCTTTTTAAACTAATAGAGTACAATATCCTTATCTACTATACAATAGCACAACAAAACTTCTTGCTCTAACTAGTACCCGTTAATCAACCTCTCCACATCTCTCCTCCCCCATCTCCCCAGCCTTTGGTAACCACCATTTTACTCCTAATTTCTGTGAGAATCTCCTTCTTTCCTTCTTCCCCCTTCCTTCCTTCCTTCCTTCCTTCCTTCCTTCCTTCCTTCCTTCCTTCCTTCCTTCCTTCCTTCCTTCCCTCTTTCTTTGTGGTACTGGGCATTGACCCCAGGGGTATTCTACATGTGAGCTACACTCCCAGCCCCAGCCCTCTTTTATTTTTTTATTTTGAAGCAATCTCACTAAGTTGCTAGGGGCCTCACTAAATTGCTAAGGCTAGCCTTGAACCTATGATCCTCCTGACTCAGCCTCTTAAGTACTGAGATTACAAGCATGCACTCCCATGCCCCGCCTGTGAAAAGTTTTAGATTCCACATATGAATGAGATTGTATGTTATTTGTCTTTCTTGAGCCTGGCATATTTCACTTAACATAATGATCTTCAGTTCCACCCATATTATCACAAATGACAGGATTTACTTTTTTATTGCTGAGTTGTATTCCAGTGTGTATAAGTACCACATTTTTTAAATTTGTTCATCAAATACTAAGTTGGATACTTAAGTTGTTCCATTTCTTGACTGATGTGAATAGTGCTGCAATAAACATGGGAGTGCAGATGTCTTTTTGACATACTGATTTAGTTTCCTTTGGATCTATATTCAGTAGTGTCACTCTGGGTTTGAAAAGGACTTTGCCCAGAGCAGCAGCATGTGAGAAGATGTGCCTCCCTTTAATTGAGAAATGAAAATATTAGATAAATTACAACATCTCTTATTCCCTTTTTTTTTTTTTTTTTTTTTTTTTTTTTGCGGTACTGGGGATTGAACTCAGGGGCGTTCTACCTCCGAGCTACACCCACAGCCTTATTTTTTATTCTTTATTTCGAAACCGGGTCTCACTAAGTTGCGGAGTGCCTCACTAGGTAGCTGAGGCTGGCCGCGAACCCGGATCCTCCAGTCTCAGCCTCCCGAATGCTGGGATTACAAGCATGAGCCACCACGCCTGGCTTCTTATTCCCATTTTTCATTTAAGTTATTAAAGAAATGGTAACCCTCTTGTAACCTCAGAGTTATAGCATGCTTTTACCCTTCTATCATATTGGCACCTGGGATGAGAGAAAGAAGGAAGGGAGAAGGAAATGTGAGAGTCATGGTTTGAGGAATTAGAAAAAGAGACAGGAGGCAAAACTTCCTGCCCCTTATCAGGCTTTGTAGATATGAGGAAAGCTTTAGATCCTATTCTCCATTTGTCCTATGGTGAAGAAGAACCCAAATATTGTTCACAATGTCTGGATAGGTTCATTCAGATCCCTGGATCGCACGTCGATTGGTATTTCTGTACAAGATTCAGTTTTAGGCATTTATGTCTTTAGTAAATTTCTACAGGTCTTTATTCTTGAACATATCAAATAACCTAAACAGCTTTATCCCTCTCTTTCAATGTATTTCTTAAGTAATGATAGGTTACTTATAGTTGGTTATAAATAGTTTATATTTCACTATCCAAACTGCATCAACTAAAGTATTCTCTTATTTTTTACATTGTACATTTTCTTCTCGTTACAAGTTCCACATCATTTCTTTCTATGAAATTTTTATTTCCTTGCAAATAAATGGAATCCTCTAAAAATTATAATTTGTTTAAAATAAGGGCTCAAGAAAAAGATTCTTCCATTGATCCTTCTACTTTGATGTTCATCAATGAATTTTTATAAATGAAGAATCTATTTATTTAAGATATGCTATGTAGCTGGACATGGTGGTGCACATTTGTAATCCTAGTACTTGGGAGCCTGAGATAGGAGGATTGCAGGTTTGTGACCAGCCTCAGCTACTTAGTGAGGCCCTCTGCAACTTAGTGATACCCTGTTTCAAAATAGAGAATAAAAAATAGGGCTGGGGGTATAGCTTGGAGGTAGAATGCCCCTGGGTTCAATCCTCAGTACCTCCAAAAAAAAAAAAAGAAAAAACAGATATGCTATGTAATGTATTTCTTTTGCTAATAGACTGATTTAGTTTACTCTTATACTTATATATTCATTGAACTTGAAGGTAGTAGCAATGTATACCACAAAGTATTTATATAACATATTTAAGCTTATATTTTGAACTAGTACAATCTTACTCTATAATATAAACATATACACACATACATACAAGTGCCTATACACTCATGCATATACTAACCAGCTTGCAAAGAAAATGTTAGCTTATTAATTACTTATATACTATATATTTAGTCAATATTCATCATTTGCTTATACATGAATTAAATTTCAATTATATTTATTAGCTTATTATAGCATTTATGTTATTAAATGTTATATTAGAATTTCACAAACATGTCAGAATTTTTTGTGTGTGTATAGAATACTTAGGGGCATTTTACCTCTGAGTTATACCTCCAGCATCATTTTATTTTTTATTTTGAAACAGGGTCTTGGGAAGTTGCTGAGGCTGACCTCAAATCTGGATTGTCCTGTCTCCGCCTCTCAAGTACTGGGATTATAGGTGTGTACCACCACTCCTAGCCTACATGTCAGAATTTTAAGTATCTTGTCTTTCACATCAAGGAAGAGGCCTACATAATAGTTTTACTATGAGCATCAGAATTGACAGTTATGTAAATATAAAGATGCTAAAGACATGGACTTTGACCCATGATATACAATATGATTTTGTTTTAGTGGGAGAGAGGAAAATGAACTTATTAGGTGACAGTTTTTCTCTCTCTGATATCAAGTAGAAGGTTTAACATTACTGATCATTGCAAAAGCAATTAATGTGCCTTCAGAATTTTTTTTTTTTTAGGAAAGTTAAAGTAGTAAGTAATTTAATCAGAATTTTCACTTAAAAATTTGTTTTAGTAAATACATAGAAAAATTACAAGTTTTCAGGGTAAAGTTCAACAGCATTATCCTCAAATCTTTACCTAGGAGTAAGGATTTTTTAAATATATTATCATTCTCCCTGTCCCTAGGATGGCTATTTTGTTTCTCTTCTTTTCCTTAGCAACTTCCCTTCAGACATACTTTTGGTTATGACTGCAGAAAGCGTTCCAACCTCCATCTTCTAGACAACAGTACTGTGATGTACATAGCTGGGAACCAACTTGTTCTTCTGGATTTTAAAATCAAAGAACAGATGTACCTGCGAAGTAGCAGCGGGGAAGGAATTGGTGCCATTGGGGTATGCCTTAGTAACTTAGAAAAAAAGACCTATATTATATTGTTCTGTGGACCAGTACACAGTGGCTATTAGGTGCCAATGCTGCATGTGGTATAGTATGACCACGTATGGTGTGTAGTCCTCTTTATTCTAAGCCATCTTCAATTCAGTTACAATCACTACATTCATTGACAGTACCTCTGTCAATATTATAAAAATATTATATTAGAAGTATTAATATTAGTAATAGATCAGTAATCTTATTATCCCACTTTGCAAAGAAGGAAACTGGTGCTTTAAGTGGTTTCCACATAGTCATGCAGGTTTTTTCATATTTAGATTAGAAGTGGAGGTGAGTAAGGAGGTGTTTAAGATTCTTGATCTGAGTACGAAAGCAGGCTCATGGGCATTGGGAAGAGAGAATGTGAAGAAAATGTGAGACTCATAGATAGGACATGGAGATGGACAGACTATGGAAACAGTATACTGTAAAATGTATGAAGTAAAAGAAAATCTCATGTTTGTTCCTTTCTCGATTATTTATCTCTATATGGCATGTATATGTGAAAAATTCCATGTCCTTGGGGAGTTTAAGACTAATTTTTCACTTCAACAAGAAATTATTATATAATATCGTATATTCAATACTACATAGAGCATACAGTGGGGATTTAACCTCTATTAATCCAAAGAGCTTAAAATTCATATAAAGAAGAAAAAAACATATTAAAATAAGCTAGACACATAACTATATGATAATGTGGCAATAGCTGCATGCAAATAATTGTAGGCCAAATGCGAGGGCCATAGGTTTTGTGGAAGTAGATCAGTCAGGGACGTTGAGGTATCATGAGCCTGAGGTACACACCATCTTGAGGAGGACTAAAAAGCATTTAATTATCACATGTCATTGTATGCCATTAATAGTCTTTAAATTCCTATTTTTCTATTGTGTTATAAAATAATTTGGATTGAGGACAGTGGTAGGGGTGTAGTGTGGTCAATAATCCGAATCCTAATCCTCATCAATCAAACTGGATGTTAAGCAGTCTTATGTCCACAAGGGCTTTTATGTGTGTGTACTGGAACTATTGCTTCCTACGTAGTGGCCCAGGTGTCTCCTCTAATATTCTCTACTGTATGTCACCTTGTCTTGTCTCAAATAGTTATCTACTTGAGGATGAGAAATATTTTTGCAAGGCTATGAGAAACCTGTAAGAAATATATTTGGGGCCTATAAACCACCTTCCAGAAAAAGAGAGAGTTAATTTATATGTGCAGTATCAAGTTAGTGACTTACTAATTCCATGTCTCTACTAAAAGCAAAACACCCAAACTCAATCCCACAGTAGCTTCCAATTTGAAGGGCAGAAGCTTTTTTAATTATTGTAGATAAGAAGAGTAAAGGAATTGCCATTCAGATATCTATGATCACGTATCATACAAAATATTTCTTTGTAAAAGTGGTAATACATTTCCCCTATCTCCTTGGGATTGACTTTTTTTAGACCCATTTGCTTCTTCATTGCTTCCCTTGGGAAAGGTGAGTAGCAAGTTCAGGATGACTTAATTAGGGGTAGAATTAAATTATTTCTAGAGTAAAATATACTCTAGATCCATTCTAGTCTAGATTTGTCTTTTAAAAGCTTCAAAAATGGGTCTCAAAAGGGTCAAATTGTTTTTCCTGTAATAAAATTTGCCTGAATTTTATGTACTGGGGATTGAACTCAGAGGCATTCTACCTCTGAGCTACATCCCCAGCCCTATTTTTTATTCTTTATTTTGAAACAGGGTCTCACTAAGTTGCGGAGTGCCTCACTAGGTAGCTGAGGCTGGCCGCGAACCCGGATCCTCCAGTCTCAGCCTCCCAAATGCTGGTATTACAAGTGTGTGCCACCATGCTCGGCACAATATGTTTTAAATTGCTTATTTTTATAACTATTTTATCTATTATTTAACTATTTTATCCTTTTATTTCTATTTTTGGCTCTTCTGCATATTTGGCTTATGAATGAACAAAGATAACAGAAATGAATAGATGATTCTATCTAATTTATATGACTGTCAATTGAAATGGTAACACAAATCATCTATCCAGGGCATATTTATTATGTTTTCCTCTGTGTCTAGCTTGAAAATGTTGTATCTTTCTCATTTCTCTTAAGTTTATAGTCACTGTGGTAAGTTTGTCTAAGGTGAATTGTTTTTTTAATTGGGATATAATCTTCCATGGAAACATGACTTCCATACTGCTAAGGTTTGCCTTTCTTCTTTCTACCATGGAATGAGGCAAAATGAAGCCCCTTGCTAGATGTGGTTTCTCAGTCTTGGATTTTCCAGCCTCCAGAATCATGAGTCAAATAAATTTCTGTTCATTATGTTACCGAGTCTTGGGTATTATGCTATTGCAGCAGAAAATGTACTAAGACACATACATTCCAAAAATCTTTCTATTCAAAAATTTCAGGTTGATTTATATGCTGAGTAAAGAATTCATACAACTTAGAGATTCTCAAAGCAAAGTCCCCATCACTGTCACCTTGGAACTTGTTAGAAATATAAATACAAGTTCTCAAGTTCCAGTCCTGACCCAATGAATCAGAAATTTGGGGATTAGGGCTTGAAATCTGTGTTTTAATAAGTCTTTCAAGTGATTCTGATACACACTAAATGTTGAGATCATTGTTCTAGCTTCTCTAATGGTAGTTTTAAAAAATTGTAAAGTTATAAATGACTGTCTTAAAGTAAAGTTTTACTTTGTTTTCTTCTAGTTTTTAGTTCAAGTCTTATCATCAGGTGCCCACTTTTGAATTTTCTATTGGAGTAGATCCTAATTAATAAATTATGAAATAATGGATGCTGACTACTGCGTTAATAGGACTATTACCTATATGAAAATATTCCTTTTAGTACTTTGGTGAGATTCCATTTTTTTGTAGGTTCATCCATATAAAACTTACTTCACAATAGCTGAGAAAGGAAGTTTTCCAAAAATTATCGTCTATGACTATCCCGCTCTGAGGCCCTACAGAATCCTTCGAGGTAAGTCCAGCAGAATCTTTAAAATAGTCCATGTTCAAGGCTAACAATATTCTGAAGAAGATATTAGATTGTTGAATTAATCAGGCTTCTCCAGAAAAAAAAAAAAAACTTGTCGGAGGTTGAAAAGTTAAGTATTTATGGAATTGGCTTATATAGTTGTGGAGGGTGGTAAGTCTGAAATTTGTAGGTCAGGCCTACAGGTTGGGAAGTCTTGGGAAGGAGTTAATGGGTAGTCTTTATGCAGAATTTCTTCTTCAGGGTATCCTCAGTTTTACTTACAAGGCCTTTCAACTGATTAGCTAAGCCCTGCCTAGATCATCAAAGATATAAGATACATCTTCTTTACTTAAAGTCAACTGATGATAGATATCAGCCACACCTTCAAGATACCTTCACAGAAACATCTAGATTATTATTTAAGTGGGTAACTGAGTATAACAGACTAGCCAAGGTGCTAGAAATAAAAATTAACCATCACATTTCTCTCGTAGTTCTGTTTTTCATATACTTAATTTCAGTAATTTTTGTTTTGGAGTTGCTCTGAGACAAATTTTAAATTATAGATTGATTGCTTTCTGCTATGTAATATACTTTTGTGTTTCTCTTCCTTCAGAAGATAAAATATGTTCACGAAGTATTTTTCTCCTGCAGAGTGTGATTTCATCTTTACTCTCTCTCTTTATATCATATAATCTATTCTAAAGCCAAGGGTGAGGAATGATTTTGGAACTGCTCCTTTAGGGAATTCTTGGCATTCTTGTGTCAATATGCATCACCAAAGGCTGTCTGCCTCTCTTTCTCTCTTTTATAATCACTTTAGACAATGAAATAAATGCCATTATTTATTAGATATCCATTTCTTTTTTTTTTATTTTTTTTATTTTTTATTTTTATTTATTTATTTTTTTTAATTTTTTAGCATGGAATTTTATACATTTCTTGGGTACAACAGGGTTAATTATACATTTTTGTTGGGTACAAACTAGTACAGGTAAAGACATCCATGCACATATTTCTCATTAACCCTTCCCCAATTCCCACCCACCCTTCCCCTATCTCCTGGTCAGTTTAGTGATTGACTTTCATGTGATCTTATAAGTACATCATGCTCATTAGGGTGTCCCCCCCCTCCTCCCGTTACCTTCCATTAAGTCAAATTTTTTGTTCACCTAAGAATTCTCCTTCACCTGGAGTCCCTCTTATGTCCCATTTTCTCCCTAGCTTCCACATATTAGGGAGAGCATTTGATTTTTAACTTTTAGTGACTGACTTATCTCACTTAA
>PVLC010034586.1:0-16825 GCA_004027655.1 Graphiurus murinus
ATAGGTTTTGTGTGGCCAGGGAAGGCCTTGCAGTAGAGATAAGTTAAAAACTATTTTAAGAAAATTATTCTTCCCGTGACATAAATTATGGTCTGCAGAGAAAGGGTTTGGAGGTAGAAGAGGCTAATTAGAAAGAGATAAGAAACCTGCACCCAGGCTATGGGCAGTGGGCGTGAAGAGAAGGAAAAAAATTGAAGGGCAACATGAGGGAAAGAATATTAGCTCCATGTAAAAATATTGAGTGTGCTCTCCTGGTATTTAGTGTCCTGGATATATAATCTTTTTATTTGTGTTTTGTTGTTGTAGTTGGTTTTTTTGTTTGTTTGGGTTTTGTGGGGGGGATTTTTGTTGTTGTTGTTGTTGTTTGTTTTAATACTGGGGATTGAACCCAGGGGGCATTCTCTTTTGTTAGTTTTTTGCTTTGAAACAGGATCTCACTAAGTTGCTGAGGCTGGTCTTGAACCTGTGATCTTCTTGTCTTAGCCTCCCAATGCTAGGATTACAGGCGTGCACAGCACCATATCCGACTTTTTATTTGGTTTTTATGGTGATATGTATTGCCTGGGACAGGTGAGGTGAAAGAAACATCATATATATTTGCTGTGGTAGGTTTTGAGCTTTCAGAAGAATAGCATATGAGAAGCTGGGGGTGTATTTCAGTGGTAGAGCAATTGCCTAGCTTGCCTGAAGCCATGGACTTGATCCTAAGCACCACAAAAGAAGCATTAGAAATGGGGATATTTTAAAGCTGAAACTGGAGATTATAGTTAGCTGTATGTAGAAAAGTGATATAATCTTCCTGGCCAAATGAAAATCTTGTGAAGGACAAACATCTTTTAATTGTCACTAGAGGGCTCTTTACATATTCTGGTTGTTATCTCTGTCATATTTTCTTTTCTTTCTTACTCTACCCTCCATGCCGTTTAACTCTTATTTTGTGTTTTCTATTTCTTTGCCTCCCCAAGCTGCATGCTTAATGGTATCTTCTGATCTACTTTATATTTCACTAATTCTTTCTCACATCTACTGATAAACACATCCTGTTGAGTTTTTGTTCTGTTATCATTTTTATTTCCAAAAGAACTACTTTTTTCAATTGTTTGGTTATGCTATATATGCTATATAGTTTCTGGTTTCCTGCATGTATTTTCAAACTTGTGTTTCTTTTTCTCTTTTTTTTTATTTTTTTGTTTGTTTTTGTTTTTGTGGTACTAGGGATTGAACTCGGGGGGCATTCTACCTCTGAGCGATACCCTCAGCCCTATTTTTTTTTTTGTACTGGGAATTGAACCTAGAGGCATTCTACCTCCAAGCTACGCCCCCGACCAGATTTTTTTTTTCTTTATTTGAAAACAGGGTCTCATTAGGTTTCTGAGAGCCTCTCTATATTGCTGAGGCTGGTTTTGAACCTGTGATCTTCCTGTCTCAGCCTCCCAAGTACTGGGATTACGGGCATGTGCTGCCACACTCAGTTTATTTTTTTTATTTTGAAACAAAATCTCACTAAATTGCAGAGTGCCTCACTAAGTTGCTGAGGCTGGCTGGGAACCTACAATCCTCCTGTCTCAGCCTCCCAACCACTGGGATTACAAGCATGCATCACAACGCCCAGCTGTGTTTGTTTAAATATATTAAATATGACTGTTTTATGGTCTGTGTGTCTGGAAATTGTATTATATGAAGTTTTGTGTCTATTTCTCTGACATGTAAAGCTTCTTTTACAAATTGCTTATGGATCTATGACTTTTTTTAAAAAAAAATCTTATTGCAAAATAAAACCTAGATAAAGTATAAGACACAAAATAAGTTTATGGTTAATGAATTCTTATAAGTCAAACACTATTGTTACTCCCGCCCAGATCTAGAAATTGAACCTTGACAGTCACTGCAGGAGTCTCTCCAGGTGCCCTGTCTCAATCACAATTGATAATTTTCAAAATTACTTATCTCATGCTAGATACCACTATGCACAAATTCGTTTCCCTGTCTCGCAAGGGTCTCCAACTCTAGAAATGCATAGAATCTCAGATGGCTACAACTGAATGAAGTGAGCATTCTGACATGTACAAAATTAACTGCAGCTGGAAAATAAATCGTTGCCTCATTGAGAAACAGAGTGGGATTGGGCAAAAGGAGTGTATAACCTCTCCTCCCCCTCCTCTGGTGCTGGTGCACCTTCTTCCATTTATGAAAAGGAACAGAGGTTCCCAGCTGAGCCTCTCCTCACTTTATTTACTTTTTAAATTTTTGTGTGGTACTGAGGACTGAGCCCAAGGGCATTCTATCTCCAAGCTAGACACCCAGCCCTATTTTTTTTTTTTTTAATTTTGAAACAGGGTCTTGATAGGTTAATGAGAGTCTCACTACTTGCTGAGACTGTCCTCAAACCTGCGATCCTCCTGTTTCAGCCTTCCAAGTACTGGGATTACAAGAGTGCACCGCCACATCCAACTTCTCCTCACTTTAAACACGATACTCAAAGGTCTCAGCCCATGTCCCCAGGAGCACCAACCAGCTCATAAATCAGATAGATTCCTGCAGAGCTCTCTGCAGGACCAGAGCTAATGCATATCCCTAAGTTCCTTGTATAACTATAGCTATATGTGCCACATTTTATAGTGTATAGCTTTTAAAAGAGCTTTAAAGGACAGTCTTAGCATTTAGGAGTAATTCTCAGCTGATAAAATCTTTCCTATTACATAATTTTTTAATTGGTGCATTGTAATCATACATCTTTGTTGCATACAAGCTGGTAAAGGCATATATGCACACATTTCTCATTTAGTCCTTCCCCAATTCCCGCCCACTCCCTTGCCCTCCCTCCTTCTCAGGTTCAGTTTAGTGATTGACTTTGATATGTTTGTGAAAGTACATCATGTGCATTAGAGTGTCCCCCCCACCACATGACCTTCAATTAAGTCAACTTCTTTGCTCATCTAAGGTTTCTCCTTCATCTGGAGTCCCTCTTATGCCCCATCTTCTCCCTAGCATCCGCATATTAGGGAGAACATATGATTTTTTACTTTTTGTGACTGACTAATCTCACTTAACATAATGTTTTCCAGTTCCATCCATTTCCCTGCAAATGACATGATTTTGTTCTTCTTTATGGCTGAGTAAAATTCCATTGTGTACATATCCTATTACATATTATTGGACAGTTCTTTCTGAGAATAAAACATTCACTGGGGGAGGGGAGATGCTAAGGCATTTTCTTACTTGAGCTACTAAAGTGAGTCACCATTAGTGAAATCAGAAACCAGATATTTCCGGTGTTATAATGCAAAATTTTCATGGAATATTGAGTCTCTTCATTCTTATTAATATAGTATTAAGTTTACAAAATTACTTAACAGTTCCAACCAATGTTTTGTTTCACACTGTTTTTGATTCCTGTATCACACAGCTGGCGTGGCACGTGTTGGGGCCCTGCCAAGTCGGGAAATTATGCATGGGATGATTATGAAATTGGGCTTGATTGATTTAATCACTGTAATCATTGGCATTGTGCAGAGATGCAACCAGGAGGTTTGCGTTCCGACGATTATGTGTGATGAAGTCACGTTAGGTGGGGAGCCCCACCCCATGTTTATTTCCATTGGGATGGGAGGAGGCTGGAGAGCAGGCTTGATCTGAGGTCCAGCACTGCCTGGTGAACCCATGTTTCACAGCCAGGGAAAGAATGAGGTCAAATGATGAGCTTAGAGAAGTCTACACTGTACCTGGCTCCCTCTGGACTTGGCCATGAAAAGAATTTGTATTAGATATGTTCTTATGCCATTAACCTTCAACGAGGGTTAGAAGGCAGAGTGTCTGGTGCTTGGGACCAGCTCCAAAGATGTTAAGGCCTTTCTCTATGATGTGTCCTTTGAGGGGGGGGGCCCAGAAGGGAAAGGGGTACTGATTCAGACCCATCACTTCAATCCTAGAGACTGGGTGGACTGGGACAAGGGTGTCTTCCTTCCTCTCAGCTCTAGGATTGGCTGCAGTCACTGACCAAATGGAGCATCTGCCCACTGGGAAGTGGTACCTAATTAGGGGAGCTAGTCAGTTCCCAAAGAAGGCTTTGAAGAAAGCTAGCAGAGACTAAACCATTCCCACGTTGGAATCTCAGGACTCTGGCTGGTAAGGCACATACCAGAGTCTGGGAAATGAAGGTGAGCTCACTTTCACAGAGCTTGGGGTTGTGAGCTGGAGAGAGCCTGTGTGTGGGTATGTGAAAGTGGGGAATAAGAAGGATTTAGGGAGCCAGACACAGTGACACATGCCAGTAATCTCAGTGCCTGGGAGGCTGAGATAGGAGGATGGCAGATGAGAAGACAGCCTCGGCAACTTAGCAAGACCCTGCTTCAAAATGAAAAATAAAACAGGGCTGGACAGTGTAGCTCAGAGGAAGAATGCTCCTGGGTTCAATCCCTAGTACAAGAAGGAGGTAATGGAGGAGGAGGAAAAAGAAGAGAAGGAGGAGGAGTATTATTCCAGGGAAAATTTGATCCACAAGTACTACGATAAAATAACATATGCAGTTAACTTACGCAGAATATATTTCTCTTCTGCCCAAGCATAAAGTTAACTTAAACACATCTGATATGGGAAGTTCATGGGGAAATTATTTACTATTTTTATGGGACTTTCACTCTGCTCATACAACTAAAATTGACCAAATAGTTCTGTTGTCACAGACCCTGAAGTAGTGAACTTGAGAGGAGATTAGCTATTTTGACACCAGTCTCAAGAAAAAGGATGGCTTCATTTGGTGTCACAAAAGAAGCCAATATAATTTCAACTCAACTGAAGCCTTTGGTATAGAATCTAATGACCAACTGCTTCTTCCATTAAAAAAAAATGAATATGGATTTAGTTTTATTTTCTTTTTCTCATCTTTTCTTTCTTTGTTGGGAGAGTAGTTTTGAAAAGAAAGCATATAAAGATCAAAATTAACATGTGCTTATCAAAACAATTCAATGGGAAAAGAAAAATATTTTCAATAAATAGCACTGGAACAAGCTGATATCCACATGCACAAGAATGAATTTGGACCTCTACCTCACACTATATATAAAAATTGACTTGAAATGGATCATAGCCTAAATGTATGAGTTGAAACTATCCCTAAAAACAAACATATGAGTGAATCTTCATGATTTTTGGTTAGGCAATGATTTCTTATATATGGCACCAAAAGTCAATTAACATAAATGAATAAATAGATAGGGTTTCATTTATTCATTAAGGACATAATCAAGAAAACATAACCCACAGAATAGGAGAAAATATTTGCAAATCATCTGTTTTACAAGGATCCACAATATATAAAGAATGCTAACAAAAACAACCCAATTTCAAAGTGGACCCCCCAAAAAAGAAAAAGGTATAGAGATTTAGCTAAAGAAGATATAGAAATGTCTACTAGGCACATGAAACATCTTTCAACACCATCAGTCACCAGAGAACTGCAAAGCAAAGCCACAGTGAGATCCTACTTCATACCCACTCGAATGGCTGAGCGCTAAGGAGGATGCAGCCATTGACCTCGCACATGACTGGTAGGCGTGTCGAATGGTGCAGCCCCTTTGTAAGACACGAGTATAGAAAAACGTGAGCATCAGTGTTCATTGGTGGAAACAACCCGAATATCCATTAGCCGATGAATGCATAAATAAGCTGTGTTCTTGCCATACAGTGGGATATTATCAGCAGGTGAAAGGAATGAAGTACTGTTAGATACTATCACGAGGATGGACTTTGGAAACACTATGGTAAATGAAGGATGCAAGTCACAAAAGACCATGCAGTAGGTAATGTTATCTATGCAAAATGTCCAAAGTAGACAAATCCAGAGACAGAAAATGGATTAATGGCTGCCAGGAGCTGAGGTAAGGTGGGAAAACCAGAACTAGTGACTGCTACTGTGCACAGGGGGATTTTGGGAGTATTGAAAATGTTCTAATGTTACATTGTAGTAGTGGTCAGACAACTCTGAATATACTGGAAACCATTGAACTGTAGACTTTAAATGGGTGAATTTTATGGTATGTGAAATATATCTCAAAGCTGTTAAAAACATCCTATTTTAAATATACCTAAACCCACAGATACCAATAAGAGACACTACTCAGAGATACTACTCTAAACATTTGCCCTATTTAAAAGCTTCATAGACCTCCCTTAATGAAGGTTTAGTGAGTGGTGAGGGAGAAGTTTACAGGAATGTTATGATTGGACCATATTCAGTATAATCTTTCTACTCTGTATATTTTAGCATATTTAGTCTCAGCTGTTAACTATCTACATGTTCATCAAAGCCTCAGGTAGTAGCACAGGAGACGTATTAGACAAGAAAGAACCAGCAACTATAGAGTATCATGAGGACTAAATTAAATACTACTTGTATATCACAGACAATAATAGAATACATCCTAACTAAAACCATTTTTTTAAATGTGTGCTACTGGGGATTGAACCCATGGGCTTTCTATCTCCGAGCTATGCCCCTGGCCCTTTTTATTTTTTGTTTTGAAACAGGATCTCACTAGGGTTGCTGAAAGTCTTGCTACTTGCTGAGGCTGTCCTTGTACCTGTGATCGTCCTATCTCAGCCTCCCAAGTACTGGGATTTCAGGTGTGTGCCATCACACCTAGCTAAAAACCATTTTTATAAATTAGATTTAAATGAAAATTATGCCAGCTAGTTTTATCTCAAAGGTAAGATAATAGGAAATTAAGTTTTTCTTCCTTTAAACTGTAGATTCTAATTCTACAATAAGTGTGTACTGATTTTAAAATGAGAAAAATTATTTTTAACTTTAAAATATTATTTTAGGGGCTGGAGCAGCAGCTCAGTGGTAGAGTATTAGCCAGCATGTACCAGGCCCTAGGTTCAATCTCTAGCAATGTGGGAGAAAAAGAAAACATTTAAAAATCTTGAAAATATTTGTAGTCATGCAAAAAGATTCATGATCTGTTATAAGAGCAAACAAAGAGGTTTATAAAGTGGCATATGCAGCATAATTTCAATTGTGTAAGAAATACTTATTTAAAGTAGAGATATACACAACCATGGATGGAACCAAAAAGAATGTACAATGTCAGCAGCAATTGTCTCAGTATTTGAATTACACGTGATTTTTATTTTCTCTCATATTTTCCTTATATTTCCTAAATACTTAATATGGATATAATTACTTGCAATGTCAGACAGAAAAAAATTGGATTATTTTTTAAAGAAACAGCATGGCCCTTGAATGGGTAAAAGATAGGTTTTCATCTAACACAGAGGGGAAGAAAGGCTAGGCTACAGATTAAAAAAAGATGGCAGAGAAGAAATTCCCACGTGAGGGTCTATATTTTCTCTGCAATAGAAGGCAAGAGGAAAAGAGTGACTTGAGTTTTGAAATAGTTCTGGGAAATGAAAAAGGCTAGTTAGAGGGAGATTCATTTATTCATTTATTTTACATGCAGGCAGGTGTGAGGGGCTTACTGCATTGCAAACCTACCTTCGCCAAGTGAGCTGTGAGCCTTACCTCCAGGCTCAGCAGTGCAGCTCCAGGAAACAGAGGCGTTAACCCAGGCCGGTGAGCAGTGGACGAAGGGCGATAGACCATGCCCAGCAGATCTGGAAGGTTGTACAACTGAACCATTAACAGAGGTTATCTCTAGCAGTTAGGGTTGTGGTGGAATTTCTGAGTTCCTTCTTTGGCTTTTTTTTTTTTTTTTTTTTAATTGGCAGGTGCTGTAGTTTGGATCTTAAATGTCCCTTCAAAGGCCCGTGTGTTAAAGACATTGTCCCCTGTATCATGCAATTGTGCAGCGTTGAAACCTGTTAGAGGCGGGGCCTAGTGGGGCATCATATTTTATTTGTTTGTTTTGCAGTGCTGGGGATCGAACTCCAGGCCACAGGCATGCTAGTCAAGCACTTTGCCACTGAACTACGCTGCAGTCCCAAGTGGAAAGTTTTTAGGTCATTGGAGTATGCCCTTGAAGGCATCATGGGGCCCCAGTCCTCTCTCTCTCTCTCTCTCTCTCTCTCTCTCTCTCTCTCTCCCCCAAGCCATAGGTGAGCAGTTTTGCTCAACCACCATGAGCTCCCACCATGATGAGCTGCCTTGTTCAAAGCAACAGAGCCAACTGACCATGGATGAAATGCCTACAACCATGAGTCAAAGTGTACCTTTTCTTTTTATAAGCTGGATATCTCAGGGATCTGTTACAGTAATGGAAAAAATGGCTAACTCAGTAAGTATTATTTATTGATTAAAAGAAAAAAAGATGAAATTACTGAGAATGCAAAAAAAAAAAAAAACTCAAGCAAATATGTAGAAGTAAATTCTCCTTCCCAAACTTATCATCCAGAAGTGACCTCTGGCTGATACTTTGGTGGCATTCTTTTCTCTAAGCACATACGCACGTGCTGGTAGAGATGTCATCACCTGTTCTACAAATCGGAATATGAGTGGTCACAACTCTTTTTCTTCTGCTATTTGCTCACAGACACAACATTTGGAAGAACTCTCTCAAGTTCTCCACCGCCACCTAAGTATCTAAGAATCTGAAAGACAGCCCAAGGACATCATTTGTGTTATCAATGTCAGGCATAATGGGAACTGGAGAATGTTATCAATCCAGTTTGTGCTGTTTGTTTCACTGCCACAAGAAGTGACTGCACCTGCAGTTCAGCAGGTGGCCCCAGCCCCTGTTCTCCCAATCCGTGACAGCCCCAGTATAGCTCAGCTTGGACACCCATGTCAGAGTTCTCCCTTGCTAGGTCAGCTCTCTTCCAAGGAGACAATTGTGCCCAGGTGTTTGTATCCAAAGACAATAAGGAAAATACTCCTGAATAGCTCAGGGCACTCATCAAGTGCAACCCCCCCCCCCCCGTTTTATCAGGTGCCCTGTGGACTCCAAGTTATTGACTTCTGGAGATAATTTTATCCCAGGGCTCTGTATCAGTGTGATCAGGCTGTCATAACAAAATATCCTAAACTGGGTGGTTTAAACAACAACATTTCATTACCTCACAGTGTTTGGGGCGACAGGTCGGAGATAAAGGTTCCAGCTATATGGGGAGACATATCTTTTCTTCCCATCTTAAGTTCCTGGCTGAGGCCCCTCTAACAAAAGACAGAATACCAAGAGAAAAAGCTTGCTAATGTATGTGATATCAGTTGTATATGACACAGGAGCTTTCAGAAATGAAGCCTCTTTCCCAAACAGAGACTCATGTTTGCTTACACTTGGATTTGTTGATGAGTGGACAGTCGTGCAGGTGTGTGACTGGACGATGGGGGTGTGGTCTAATGGAGTAAACTAGACTGGGCCTAGCAAGTATTGTGTGCAGATTCTTCGTGTGTGTCTTTCTCCAGGTATGGGGGGGGGTTACTTTTCCCATGAGGGTCTTAAGACCTACCTCAGAGGAGGATGAGGGAAGGGTGGGAGTGGGCTTCTTGCATCTACTGTTTTCTTAATGCCAAGGGGCCATATTTTGGGGTAGCATGTCCTGAGCCCCATCATAGCCAATTCGGTTTTGGTGGGAGCTCTCTTCCCACCTTGCACTCAGCCTCCTCTCCAGCTGCTTCTGCAGTTCCCAGTGTCTCTTCCTGCTGCCTGCACTTGCAGAGAGGAGGGCTCCTGATGGCTCTTCTTATGAGGACACCAATCCCATTGCATCAGGCCTCCACCCTTGTGACCTCATTGAACTTAATTACTTCCTTACTCCAAATACAGGCACACAGGGGACCAGGGCTTCCACAGGTGAATTTTGGGGTCACATCCTTCTTTTCCTATGGCACCATCACCTCAACTATATGGCTACTACTTATTTACATATGTAGTGTATGTCTTCCTTTCTAAATTAAAAGTAAATTATTTTCATAAAGCAGACAACAGCCAGGCGCAGTGGTGCACACACCTGTAATCCCAATACTGAGAAGGCCAAGACAGGAAGATCTCAGGTTCCAGGCCTGCCTAGGCAACTTAACGTGACCCTGTTTCAAAATTAAAAAAAAAAAAAAGAGTTAAGGGAATAGCTCGGAGGTAGAATGCCCCTGGGTTCAATCTCCAATACCCCCTCCAAACAAACAAATAAATAATAAATATTTAGTTATTTATTTTAAAAATCAGGCATCAGCCGGGCATGATGGTGAACGCTTGTAATCCCAGCATTCGGGAGGCTGAGACCGGAGGATCCGGGTTCGCGGCCAGCCTCAGCTACCTAGTGAGGCACTCCACAACTTAGTGAGACCCGGTTTCAAAATAAAGAATAAAAAATAG
Source organism: Graphiurus murinus (assembly GCA_004027655.1). Lineage (NCBI taxonomy): Eukaryota > Metazoa > Chordata > Mammalia > Rodentia > Gliridae > Graphiurus > Graphiurus murinus. The sequence continues at coordinate 10,269 of PVLC010034586.1, forward strand.
AGCTGGGGGTATAGCTCGGAGGTAGAACGCCCCTGAGTTCAATCTCTAGTACCACAAAAAAAAAAAAAAATCAGGCAACAGACATTATTAATCTGTCCAGTGACATGCAATTGTTACATGCCTACTATATGAGCCACTTGTAGAAATTTCAGATATGTTATGAGCTGTTTGTTAAAACAGCTATGTCTTAAAATTAAATTATACACTGTACAATTAAGTGAGTTATTTTTAAACGATGTTAATAAAGACTCAAAACCCCTCAGCTCCTGATTACTGCATTTTGCTCTCACCCATGCCCTGGAGGTCGTTTGTGTCTGTGCAGGGGAAAATATGGGGGTGTGCTAGCTCATCTCCACCCGGCTTTGCATTCAGTAATGCTGTATTAGCCAGCTTGACATTAGCGATGGTGAGAGGACTCACACTGTGAACACCCATAACTGCTGCAAAGCAGCGCCCCTACCCGAGAGCTGCTATTTGTCTTTATCAGCTTTCACTAGCAGCGGGCTCAGTCTGCATCTTCTGAAGCTGGCCTGACAGGTGGTGTCCAGTAAATGTAGGGTGGGTGAGTGAGAATGAATGTTAGGAAAGCACAGTTCAAGAGGACAGAGCAGGACAGATGGGAGACAGGAGGACGTTGCCAGGGGCAGCCAGTTCTGCCCTTCTCCTAGTGGTGCTACCAACAGCCTAGGCAGTTCCGTTTCTTTCTTCTAAGGGTTTCTCGTGTTGTATTCTCGCACATTGTGCAAAGGAGTGCAATACAGGACAGAAAATGTGGTCATCCCATTTCTGAATTCCGTATTGCTTCATCATGTTTCAAAAGAAGCATAGATTCTGCATTCCGGTTCATTCCACTAAAGATAAGGTGTGGCAATGCCCACTGCCGAAGCCCTATTTACCATACATGAGCTATTTACTAGTAGGTCTAGCGGAAGGTGAGCGGGCGGGGTCCTTTCTGTGGCAAGGTAGTCCCTACCACAAGTTCCGTTCTCATGTGCCCTCCCATCCCAGCACGTATGGAGAAAAGGGAAGTGACTATTGCTCCCCAGGGTGGTTATATTGAGTGGGAGGGACCAGTGGGTACGCTACTCAGAACATGCTTGAAGCAAGATCTGAACTTCTTTTCACAAAATTGTTCTGATGTTTTCTACTCTATTTCCCTTGTACCAATGCAGGGGAGAAACTAGGAGAAAGAACAGTAACAGCAGAACCTTACGGCAAAGGGACTAGGGAAAAGGTGGTGAAGAAACATTTATTATTGTTTTAAACATGTTTAGCCGGGCATGGTGGCCCATGCTTGTAATCCCAGTACTTGGGAGGCTGAGACAGGAAGTCTGAAGGTTTGCCGCCAGCCTCAGGAACTCAGTGAGGCACTCTTCAACTTAGTGAGACCCTGTTTCAAAATAAAAGAATAAAATAGGGCTGGGGAGTAGCTCAGAAGTAGACTGTCCCTGGGTTCCATTCCCCAGTACCAAATAAATAAATAAATAAATAAATAAATAAATAAATAAATAAATAAACCAAATAAATAATACATGTTTTCAATTTTTTATTAAGCTACTTGCAAAAGATCCTTTTTTAAAGTCTTATCTTTGCCAATAAGATTTCAAGACTCCAGTGCCATTAATTGGCAGATCACACCCTGTAGAGACAGGTGTTCAACTGCAGCCTCCTGGATTAGCTGATTGACGTGAGAAAACGTCTGCCCTTTCCCCTAGAGCCAGGGGGCTGCAGTGCCATGCACCCTCTGTATCAGGGGGCCCTACGTCTGCAAATCCAACCAATGGCAGATGGAATATATGTTTTAAAAACTGAATCTGTACTGACCATGTCCAGAAATTTTTCTTGTCACGTTCCCCTAAGCAATACATTATACAAGTATGTACATAGCATTTAGTATGAAGTGTCATGAGTAATCTAGAGATTATGTAAATTATTCAAGAAGATTGCGTGGGTTATATGGCAACTAAATGCCATCTTTGAGAAGAGACTTGAGCATCCGTGGATCTTGGTATCCACGGGGGTCTTGGAACCAATGGCTATGGATCCTTCGGGATGCCTGTACAACAGGAAGGGAACACAGAGCAGCCAACCTTCCAAAAATCAAGGTGCAAAAAAGCAAAGCTTGGACTTTGTGGAACTATCATGAGGTTTTCACCATCATTTTTACTGCAAAATCAAAAGACTCCATAGCCCTGCGGGGCCCATGGGTCAGCAGTGGGATCTGGCGGAGGCAAGAGATTCTTCTCTCAGTCTCCGAGTATCTTAGGGGGAAATGTGCCTTTATCGGTATTAATGTTGCTGTCATAAAGTGCCTAAGGCCCAGGAGTGCAAGATCCATATTTTCCCAAGAGTGAAGAAAGGAGTGTCAGAGAGGGAGGCAAATCAGAGAGAGAGAGAACTCCACTCATAAGATCCACACTGCCAGCTCTCTCTCCTCTCAGATACCTGGTCCAAAGAGAACTTACCAGGATTATAATTATGAGGTAATATCTACAGTCAATCATTGCATATTACTTTTGCATTAAGTTTTTTTCAGACACCATCCAATGAAAGAAATATTACTAGGAGCTGTTCCAGGAACACCAGGCACTCGTCACCCTGGTTCCTGCCAGTGCTGGGGCACTTATACTCCTCTATAAATAACAGCTGAACCTCACAAGCCACAGGAAGCCACTGTAGGACACCGGGTCATATCTAGGTTGAGCGGTGAATGTAGAGATCAGAAGGGGCCTCCCCTGGCCTGCTCAGGAGCCTGGACACCTCCCCGTTTCGCTACTTTATTAAACATTGTATGACCACAGGAAAAAAAAATTCTCCCAGCATCTGACATTTGTCCAGCTTCCAGAGAATGGGCTGTGCACCCTCCCAAGCCATCCTGCCGCTTCACCTCAGGGTGCTTGGTGGACTCCCTGCCCAGCACACTGTGGGCCTCCATGAAATTGAAGATGGGTGGCAGGTGTCTGCCAAGTTCACATGAAGGAGCACCCACCCGACTCACCTCTATTTACCCCTGCCTGGTTTCCTCCAAGTTTGCTTGCTTATTCCCCAACAGAACTGAGGGGCCCCAGAATGCTGGCCCAAAATGTCACACCAAACCTGGCCCTACGGGTATCCTGAAAAGCAGCGAGACCTTTCCCATGCAGAAACCAAAAAGAATCTCACGCCGCCCCAAGACTCCACTGCTGAACCTGCGAAGATTTGCGTTTATGTCCTGTGGGCACTTCATGGCTGTGGAAAAGTCTCAAATATGCAGTAATAAAATAGGTTTGGGGGGTATAGCTCAGAGGTAGATTGCCCCTGGGTTCAATCCCCAGCACCCAAAAAAAAAAAAAAAAGAATGGTTTTGGAAACCTTCAACCTTGCAATAGTTTTCTGAGGTTTGAGCTTTGTTTTTCGTATCTTGGTTTTGGAGGGGCTGGCTGCTTTCCGCTCCCCTCCCTGCAAGCTGCGATGTTTTCTTCTGCTCTGGGCTTAGCCTTGTCTCTGGTCCACACCCTTGTTTATGAGCCTGCCTCAATGTGTTCAGCTGTTTGTGGTCTCACCGAGGATGATGGTGCTTCTGAATCTGTTATCACACCAGATACAGTTCTAGGAAAAGAAAAAAAAGGTCTTGTTTTGAGAAGATATGTAGGAGAGGCTGAGGTGGATGTGCAGAGATGAAACAAACTGTAGATTGTTTTTTACACCGCTCAGCTGAAGAGAAATCAGTTAACAGCAACAGAGGGTTCAGGCAGGGAAAGAAGAGGGACCCTGGGCCTCAAAGGAAAGACCCCTTGGTCAGAAGGAAGTCTCTCTGTGGGCAACCTGAGCTCACATTTAAAAGGGGAAACTTTTTTGAAATATGCAGAATGATTGACAATTTCAGACACCCATATGTAACCATCTGAGGGGGACAGAGAGAGCAGGGAAGGAGGACCGGCAGCGGAGCTCAGCAGCTTCTGGCTTTTAGGCGCTCTTCACAGCCAAGCATCACTACTCTGCTCGAGGTGAGCTGTGCGCTAGCAGTCTTTACCTGTCTGGTTTTTAAAGCTGAAGTAAATTTTTGAAAAACTATGTACTTCTCACAAATCTAAAAAAATATATATTATAAGTTTTAAAAGTTGCAAAGGATATGATTTATAGAGTGGCACATATGTAGGTATCACCAGAGTCCACACAAGAAATACATGAGCATGCTCTCTGAGGTTTATAGATTGACATGATTCCTTCTTCTTGTTGAATGCATATTTCCATTCTATCTCCCCCCACAGAATTTTATCCCAATTGTTAAGGCAACTTCTTGGATAAATCAACCGTTTTATTTTAAACTTATCATAAGAGAAAGATTCCTGAGCGCGCCACCATAAGTATTCTCTATTAAAAGAGACATTTAATGGCAGGAAGAGGAAAAGCAATCATGAAGAGTCTAGCCGTTTGTTTGTTTGTTTGTTTATTTAACAATTTCTAGCTTTAGGTCATTAGGCTCAGTATAAGACTGAAAGGTACGTAGGTAGGAAAAAAATCAATGTTTCTGAAAGGTTCTAATAGCATTAAAACCTGTTAGAAGATGGAAAGGATTTTTTAGGGATACTAAAAAACATTTTATTAGGCCTCTAGATATATGCCAGAAGACCCTGATGAAAAATCCTACTGCAGCCCAGGTTTGAGACATTGCCCCTTGTCACAATGTAATACAGGTTTATACTTGGAAGTCTGTTTTGAGTAGGCTATTATAATTCTGTGAAAGAAAATATGTATGTGTGTGCATATATGTATACACACACATGTTTTTTGTGACTAAGTGATTTCAAGTCTTAACATTTTTATCCAGATAAAGTTATCATTATAATTATCATTGACACAGTCATCAAAACACAATATATTACATATTTTGATAAATAATTACCGTCTTCCAGCATGAACTCAAAATTTCTTTGGAAATGCATCTCTTAATGAGGTTGGGGTTGACCTTCTTTTAATTAGTTCATTTATCTACAGATAAATGCTATGTTTTGCTATAGTGAAGCAGGAATTAGTTATATATTCTTATATCTTATTTCTATTAGTGTAAGCACTAAGAAGCTAAGTTTACATATATAAGTAAATGAAAATAAAGGGAATTTTGTTACAGTTGTGACTTTCAATTATTTTTATTAAATATTTTTATTTTAATTTCCTCATCATTTCTTTTACTACATTTTTAATTTATTTTCTTAGTGTTTACTGTGGGGATTGTAATAACATATTAGTTTGAAACAATCTAGTTTGGATTAATGCCACCTTAATTTCAATGGTGTATAGAAATTTTGGTCGTCTCCAGGCCCAGTCCCCTCTCCTTTGTTCTCTAATTATCATACAAATTACATCTTTATATACTGTATGTTTGTTAACACATTTATAACTATTGCAAAAGGCAATAAAAATTCAAATAAATAAGATGGAGAGAAAAGAGTTACAAACACGGATACATTTTTACATCTTTTGAGTTTACCAATGGCAGTTGATTCTACTAGTGTTCCTTATTTATTTATTTTTTTTTTTTTTTCTTATGGCTTTGAGTTACTCTCCAGTATCCTTTCATCTCAACATGAAGGACTTCCTTTAGCATTACTTATAAGCAGGTCAACTGGTGACGACTTTTATATAGCTTCAAATATTCTCATTCCTCCCCCCCCCATTTATGTGTGTGTGGGGGGTGTGTGTGTGTGTGTGTGTGTGTGTGTGTGTGTGTGTGTGTTACTGAGAATTGAATTGGGGAGCCTTCTACCTCTGAGCTACACCCCCCAACCCTGTTTCATTTTTATTTTGAAACAGGGTCTCGCTAAGTTGATGAAAGTTTCAGTACTTGCTGAGGCTGTCCTCAAACCTGCTATCCTCCTATCTCAGCCTCTCAAGTACTGGGATTACAATCATGTACCACCATACCCAACTTTCTCCTTCATTCTTGAAGGATAGTTTTGCTGGATATAGAATCCTTGGTTGATTGAGTGAGTGAGTGTGTGTGTGTGTGTGTGTGTGTGTGTGTGTGTGTGTGTGTGTCTTTCAGGACATCTAATATACCATCTACTGCATTTTAGCCTCTATTGTTTTTAGTGAGAAACCCCTTGTTCATCTTTTTGAGAATCCCTTTTAAGTGACAAGGAGTCACTTCTCTTTTTATGCTTCAGGATTCTGTGAGTAATCGCAAAGCCAGGATTGAAACTTGATCCTATAAAATTCCAGAACCAATGTCTTTTTGTGACATTTTAATCAGTCACTAATTGCAAAATAAATACTCTCCACAATCAAGCCTCACCCCATGGCTTAGACCAGGCCAACCAGGCCCAGTGTGAGTCTTGTCTTTTACTGGACTCTTCTTCCTCCTTCCTGAGTGGAAGGAATGTATTCGCTTGGTAGGCATTACCCTCATTGTCCTGCTGAAGAAAACTGTATGGCATTCTGGTCAGCTTGTCCTGCAGGCTCCCCCAGTCCCTGCTGTAAATGACCCTAAGTGCCTCCTGCAGCCATAAGGTGCCCCTGGCTTGGGGTAGGTTGGCAGGAAGACTCCCAGCACAGGCCTGGGGAGGGTTGTTATCCAA
>PVLC010034587.1:0-16796 GCA_004027655.1 Graphiurus murinus
GGTACTGGGGATTGAACTCAGGGGCATTCTACCTCCGAGCTACACCCCCAGTCCTATTTTTTATTATTTATTTTGAAACCGGGTCTCACTAAGTTGCGGAGTGCCTCACTAGGTAGCTGAGGCTGGCCGCGAACCCGGATCCTCCGGTCTCAGCCTCCCGAATGCTGGGATTACAAGCGTGCGCCACCACGCCCGGCTCATATTCTTAGATTCTTATATTCAAAGATCCATTGTTGTAAAAATGTTATTATCTATGAGTTTATAGATTTACGGCAATCTCAGTTCTTTCCCAAGAGGTATGTGTGTGTAGGCAGTAGATTATTTTTATGTACACATGGCACATAACCGAGTCATACTTCATATAAATTAAAAATCCATTGGGATGAATTCTATATGGCCTGAAAGTCAAAAATGCATTCATATTTAAAGAAAAATGCTGGTAAATATGGTAACATTAAGATCAAACACTCCATCAACCACAGAAAAGACAAATTGTAGAGGGAGAGAAGGTATTTTTAACACATGGAATTGAGGAAAAAGTCTTTTATTGAGTACATTTTAAAAAGCTAGAACTTCTGAAGTAAAAGGAATACAATCCAGGAAAATGCACAAAAGACTCTTCAAAAAGTGCATAAATAGAAAGAACCAGAAATAATATGCTAAGGTGCTCAAGAAACAAAAATCACCTAGTGGCTAAACAAAAATCACAGTTGGCTATCAGGGAATAAAAATTACCTGGTGAACATTGGCATACAGTTGGTTGTCTGTATCCTTTGACTCTACATCTGTGGATTCAACTACTCAGGGAATGAAAATAGTCGAAAAAAATACATTTCATCTCTACTGAACATACTGGATATTTACAGACTTTTTGCTATCATTTTTCCCTAAACAGCACAGTACAGTGACTATGTAAGTAGAATTTACATTGTAATTGGTATTATATATTTGTCACTTTTATTATATACATATATATTATATTACATTATATTATAGTTATCTAGCCATTATTAAAGGTATATGGAAGAACCTAAAGCCAGTATCATACTGAATGGGGGAGGGAGGAACTTAAAGTATTTCTCTCCTCTAAAGTCAGGAATAAGAAAAGGATGACCACAACTACTATTCAATTAAGTTTTTGAAATGTTATCCAGATCAATTAGCCAAGTGAAGAAAGTAAAAGGGATACAAGTAAGGAAGGCAGTTAAATTCTCTGTTTGCAGATGATATGACCCTACATTTAAGAGACCCTAAAAACTCAACCAGAAGATTCCTAGAGATTATACACAAATTCAGCAATATAGCCAGAATCAACTTAGAGAAACTGTTGGCTCTTCTATATGCCAACAACAAAACCACTGAAAAAGAAATTCAGAAAAAATAATTCCATTCACAACAGCCTCAAAAAATAATCAAGTACTTAGGAATAAACCTAACTAAGGAGGTAAATGACCTTAACATTGAAAACTACAGAAAACTGAAAGAAGAAATAGGAGATGACCTTAGCAGACAGAAACACCTCCCATGTTCTTGGATAGAGAGAATAAATATCATCAAAACGGCTATACTATCAAAAACTATCTACAGACTCAATGCAATTAATATCAAGATACCAAGATCATTCTTCACAGAGCTAGAAAAAAAATGATCTTAATATTCCTGTGGAAGAAAAAAAAAAGACATAGAATAGGCAAAGCAATCCTGAGTAATAAGAACCATATTGAAATCATAATTTCAAATTATACAACAGAGCTATAGTAACAAAAACAGCTGCATTGGCACAAAAACAGACACATAAACCAATGGAATAGAAAATACAGAAACTGATTCTCACACTCATAGCCAGTTGATTTTTAACAAAGGTTCCAAAACAAGCTATAGACAACCTTTTCAACAAATGGCATTGGAAAAACTGGACATTCATATGTAGAGGATTTTAGATATCTCTCACCCCACACAAACATCAACTCAAGATGGATTAGAGACCTAGAAATTAGACCAGAAAACTTTGTGATTACTTGAAGAAAATACAGGAACAACTCTCCAACATATACGGCATTGGTAAAAAAAAAAAAAAAGAAAGCAAACAAAAAAACTTCAATAAGATCCCTAAAGCTCAAGATATAAAACCAAGAATCAATAAATGGGATGGCATCAAATTAAAAGCTGATGCATGCACAGCAAAGGAAACAATCAAGAGTGTGACAAGAGAGCCTACGGAATGGGAGAAAATCTTTGCCAGCAATTTCTCTGATGGAGGAATCGTGTCTAGAACATATAAAAAACAAAAAAAACTTGACATAAAAATTAACCCAATAAAAAGGAGAGCTATTGAAATGAATAGACACTCCTCAGAAGAATATAAATGGCATATTACATATATATATATATAAAATATTCAATATCATTATCAGGAAAATTCAAATGAAAACTACACTGATTTTTTTAAACTACCCTGAAATTTCATCTAACTCAATTTAAAGTGGCATTTATGGAGATTACACACAAGAAACGTTGGTGAGGATGTGGGAAAATACGAAATCCTACCGGTTGGTGAAATTGTAAATTGATAAAACCACTATGGAAATCAGTATGGAGGTTCCTCAAAAACTAGGAATGGAGACAACAAATGACCTAGCTATACCATTCTTTTGTATCTTTCCAAATGATTGAAAGTCAGAACACTATAGTGATACAGGCATACCCACATTTATAGCAGCACAATTTGTAATAGCCAAATTATGGAACCAACATGGATGTCCATCAACAGATGAATGGATAATGGCATTGTGGTATATACACACAATGAGGCTTGAGGAAGGGAATAGCTCAAATAACTTTATGTCTATATATGGAGGTATAAATACCATCCTCACTAATCTGTATGGGGAGGGATCAGGGTGGGGCCAGGAAGGAAATGTATCAGTGATGTGTACATGTGTGAATGTATTACTTTGATTCTATGATTTATTATTATAATGCACTAGTATAAATACTAAAAATGAAGTATATAGGAGGATTGTGTAAGTTATATTTAAATACTACACCATTTTATGTAAGATTTGAACATCCATGGATATTTAGAACCAATCCCCCATGATTATTAAGAGATTGCTGCATTCCACCTCAAGTCTTGTCAATTCCACTTGTTACTTAGCCTACAGAAGTTTTTGTGCATATCAGAAGAAAGTTTTTGTGCATATCAGAAGAAATTATATAGGATACATTAATCACAAAGGCTACAAAGAAATTCAAATGTTCACAGAGAAGGTAAGTAGACCAATTGTGGTGTATTACTCCTGGAAAACAGAATAAAACCACAAACAAAACAATCTGTATGGATATTACCAACCCCAAACAGTTTTCTTGATACATTTAAAATGCAAAAACATGGGAGGGGGGAGTAAAGTATTTTTTGAAATGCAAATAGATGATATGACCACAGGTGGTAGAACTACAATGAAAATGAAATTTATGACTATAAAATGTATCATGCTCTTGACTTCCAGCAAAAACAGAGTACTGAAATCAAGCAGATGTGTCAGGAAGGTTTTTAAGGTATTGGCCATATTCTACTTTTGGTATGGGTGGAGAATAAACATGTTGCTTTAGTGATGTTTGCTGATGTTTTGTAGGTATGTTATTAAGACAATTTTTTTTAAAAAAAGAACATTTGTAAAACAGGAATATTTGACTATTATGTCTGAGTTACTACCTTTCAGTTTTTAACAAATACTAAATCAGCTTCATTCTAAAATATTTAGTATTGTGGACATGTCTACAGCTCAGATCATTATTTGAGGGGTAGGTCCTGAAAGGGTGGTAAGAAAGGGGTTAGATAACATGCTATATTTTGATGCCTGTTTATATTGTTTTTACAAAAATATTTAATGAGTATGTATCTACCTGTGAAATATTTTTGTCTGAAATATGTAGATATAAAAATTATTCTTTTTTCCTACCACTTTAAAAAAATCTTCATCAGTTCCATCTTCTCTCGAAGTTTTAGATTTACTACATCTTCTTGATCCTCTCATTCTTTAGATAATTTCAAAATTATAAGGAATTAAATATTAGCATTTATATCTACATTTCTCTCTAATTATCTCAGGTTTTGTCTAGTCTCAGATTTTCAATTTTTGTACTCTTTCAATGTGATTTCTGGGAAAAATTATCCAACAGGTTCTCAAGTTCTATGAGTTGATTTTTATAGTTTCTGATGTTATGAAAATTACCTCTACATAATAGATAATCTGAGTGGGAAAGCGATCTTGTGTAAAGTTATAAGACTTTAAAAAACTACTTGACAAGCATACTGATAACATATATTTGAAAGGTCAACTATGCATTTGAAAAGAGGTCAAATATATATGTGAAAACAAAGAAAGTTAACAGTGTTTGTTCTTAAGAACAAAGAGGGTATGACAATTGAAGATCTGTAAAGGAGTCATGAAATATGTTCAAGGGAATAAAACATCAAAAATATCTTGTTCATTTGATAGTAACTTTTAGTGCAACTGCCATGCCTCCAAGTTGAGCAGTGTCTCATATCTTACCTAAAGTTCAGAATCCCTTTTCATCCCTGACAATTAGGAAAAATCTTGAAAAGGGATTTAGGCATATGCCAATATAAATTAAAACCTGCTATTGTGTTGGGTTAAAGAACTGTGGTGCACTGAGGCCAAGTTCCCAAATGATGATCCTATTCCTTTTATCCAGCAAATGGCTTATTTTTAAAATTTTCTTCCTGTAATACTTATTCAGTTATTTCTGTAGCACTTTGTAGGAGCTTTGTACCTTGCCTTCCACAGTTTTCCAACTTTGATAATGAACTCATGAAGGTTTCCCAATGGTATCACCTTGGCCATGAGCATCCAGTGGAAATGTCAGGTAGCACTACTATGGGAATGTCCTTTGGTTTAAGCCCTTGTGTGTATCCTATGTATCCCTCTAGATTCTTGATCCATCAACCACCTGAGCCTAAGACTTCCTTCCACTTTTACATGGAGCTTCCTTCCACATAGTGTCTCTCTCATATATATATATATATATATATTCCTTTTTCATCACAGTATTTCTTTTACAAACACCATAGATGTGTTAGTTTTTACTTGTATGCAATCATTCCAATAGCATATATTGTAGAAAAGCCTTTATGTTTACTAATTTCAATTTTGCTTCACTGATTTCAACCATCCATGTCATTTTCTGTTTGCAGTATATTCCCTTTGGCATTTATAAAAATTTTTGAGAGGAAAAATAATTCAGGTACCCAGTTTTGGTGAGAAGTACAATAATTACTATTATTTGCTTCTTATTCCTCCAATTATTTAAATAAATACATTTTATGGCATTACTTTATCAGCAAGTACCTAGCATCGGTTTTATCTTGTACATCAAAATACAAGTTAGGATAAAATATTTCCAAGAAGTTATACTAAATGCACAAAATGAATATTCCCAATTTTACAAAATTCTATGGGCCTCTAAAATGCCTTCCAATTATAAGATATAATGTATGCATGATTTCTTTCTGATAAATTATAAACGACATATCTAGAAACAATATTCCAAAGAAATTCAGTTCTTCAAGCTATTAGTCCAGAAAAGAACTTACAAATATATTCTTTATATGAAACAAAAGCTTTTTAAAAGCATGGGTTTGCATAGGGCATAAAATTTATTACCTTGAGATTTTGTGTTTGTTGAGGCAACAGTTATTTTAAAAAAATGTAAAAGAATTATGCAAATTTCTTCACTGCATTTTGTAAGGGACATCTTTGAATATCACTTTCAACAGTTAGCCATAAATCCATCCCCAGTATCAGAAACTGGGAAAAGTTTATAAAGTTTCTCTGCAATTACAGTGTTCTTTCCTTCTGCTATATAGGGCAAGTTTTCCTAACTTTTAAATTATTCTAGAAAAGGTAGCACCAAATATAAAAGCTCCACAGTGTAATTCCACAGAGAATTCCAAAATGTCGACTTGGAGAGTAACACTGCAGAGGTTCTCAGTGTAATGGGCAAAATATCCTTAGCATTTTCTGCATTTCAGACAGATATAAAACTTTTTGAAGACTTCCTGTCTCCTGGGTAATGTGTGAGCATAGCATTTTCTTGCATTTTCTATCCATCATATGCTTATTTCCACTTTATTTCTATGGGGATTGAAATTTTTTGGCAGTTGTTGACTCTGCTAAAACCCCTCCAAAACAATTGTTTTCATCCATAATTAGCCATTGCAATACTATGTACTATATTAGGTTTTATCATCATAAGACAAGTCTCAAAAGCAAGTCAGTGTGTATAAGGATCCAAGGCTCAATGATATCATGATACCTCCAAAGACCCCTCTGGCTAGTTACCTCACAGAATTACTTTCCAAGTTTGTCTTTATCTCTTAAAGTTCTGCTGTCTTGTGCCTGTACCAAGGTCAGGTGCACTGGCTTGTGAAATAATAAACAGTAAAAAGATGATTCTCTGCTGTTTATGGGGGACATCAATTAAAGTGATATAGATGTGTCTTTGATGGAGTCAAACACTAAAATCTGGCACATTTCCTTGGCAATGTTTGGCCATTTTATTCAGTAAAGGACTGGCAATGGATAAGAGATTTTTTTTTCCCTTCCAATATTTAAGTAGTAAAATTTTTGCTTCTGTTTTAAGGTGTGGATGAAGTTGCCTCTTATTGAGTCTTGATTTCGAAAACAATGTTGAATATTGTTTTCCAATTCCATTAGCCTAGCCAACTTTTTTGGTTATATAGACAGTTCTCTAACTGCTCTTACCAGGTGCAGGCATAAATTAATTCATCCTCATGAAAAATCACTCTGGAACCATATGCTCACAGTAAAGTTAGCCCATTTGTTATATGTGTAGCTGAGAGAATTAAAGAACTGAGGAGCATCAGAATGAATTAAGACAATATCAAGAACAATGCAAAATCCTTACCATTCACTTCCTTAAAAAAAGTAACTACCACTTATGTCCTTTATGTAAACTCAAGTTAAAATCTGCAGAACACACATATGCGTGTACACACACACACCACACAGGCACATACCTTCTGTGGACAGTTGCATTGTCAAGAGAAAGCACATCAAATAGAGGACAATTTAACTTGTTTTGCCTTGAAATTGCAGCTGTTTTAGCACAGTTAGACTTCCTGTCTTTATCAAGATGCTTTTTAAATCACATGTCCTTAGGGATAACTGATCTGCCATCCTTGGGTATCAAGTTTTCCTCCCATCTGTTACATTTCCTATTATAGTTGCAGTAAAGTAGCACACACAGGTTGGCTTAAGATGTATAGAACTGAAAACATTTGGCTTTGTGACCAAGCATTTAAATCTTGCTTGATTTCAAAATGTAAAAAAACCTTGATCTGATTTCCTGTAGTTGGTGTTCAATGCCACTCTCTTTTTTAATCTTCCTGCCTCCATTGTGATCTGAGTTGTTTAAAGTTGTTTGAGATAAACTTTGCCTGGGAATGAGAAAGCACCCATTTTTATCTCACCTGCTGTTTTTAAAAATACACCCTGGGCAACATTTACCCTCTTGAACATGAATTACTAAATTATAAATATTAATTTGTAATAAAAATAACACTACCTTTGGGATCATAGAGTATGGAGACAGGAGGTATTCCCGCTTAACATGTTTATACTCTAATGTCTTTGGTTATTAGATTGAATACTTCAAGTATTGATTTCTTCCTTGGTGCATCAGGGCAACAAAAGCTTTTAAGATGAGAGGAGAGTAATACTTTAACCTTTATGTCAAACCACACAGCCCAGAGCTTTGCACAGTGGGGCATCCAGTCAATGTTAACAAGAGTGTGCAAGAGGATGCCTGAAGATCAGGAGCCTTTAGCTCTACCTCTTCTGCAGGACTTGTGTGTATGTATCCAACATAGCAAGGAAAGATTACAAACTTTTCTTTCTCTTTTGCTCTTAAGCATTCATTTAGTAATGACCTATCTGTGTAGAGAACACAAGAAAAACTGACAAAATGATTTCATACACAGCTGGAAAGAAATGCAAGTATAAACATCCTACCTATAAGGTAAATATGCAGTGGAACATGAATGTAAGGCCCTTTTTATCCAAAAGGACATAAACAAAGTTCATGAAACTTGGGCACAGTATAATTTTAGTTCTTGAGCGATATCTAACATGCCAATGGACATTACAACTTGTGATTGCACTGAAATAATTTTGAAGAGAAGTGATCTTAATGCATGTCCTCATTATTCACACTTCAAAGATTTTACACTGGCCTTTTAAGAAACCTTTATTTTTATTTTAACCCAGACATAGATAATTTTTTTCTTAATTTTAGTTTTGTTTTAATCATACCTGCATTCAAAGGGGATTTGCTAGAAAACTAATCTGAGGTATATCACTGAACAGTAAAGAGAGGTTATCTGATCTGATTTTTTTTCTGATTAAAATAGATTACATACAAAATCCAGAAAAGCACCAAGATGTCATCAGTGAAGGTGTCTTAAACTCATTACCCAGAGATTTTTATGCATTTAGTTTAAAAATACAGATAAAAGTAAATGATAAACACTCATATACCCACTACCAAAATCAGGTAAATTAAAGACATTTATTTCAAATTTCTAAATGATAAACAATTACATTGCAATACATAAATTCACTTACTTAATCCTAACAGCATCATAAAGTAGACAATATGATCTCTTTCTAAATTAATGGAAAAAATTCAGTTTAGAATGTCTAAGCAAGTATCGTGGTTTGTGGTTTAATGTACCTCAGGACCCTCCCCACAAAAATCCTCAGAAAATTTTTAAAAAAGATTCTTAGTGTGATTGGTGTGGTTGTTAATGGGAAAGATAAATGCCTAAAATCTTAAAAATTTTGCATATGCACATATTGCTATGTTTTCTCTCATATGCAGAAGTGAGGGAGTAATTCAGATACAAAGGGGACTTTAAATACTGGAGGAGAAACCCCAGTGGAGTGAGGACTGTGACTTAGGGGAGGTGGGATTTAATGAAGGGAACACCTCCACAATCATTATATGCTTATGTGAGAATACCAATGTCAATCTCAATACCACATATGGGGAAGAGGGGAGTTGGGACAGAGTTGAGGGAAAGCCCACCAAGTGCTGTGTGCATGTATGTCACCATCACCATGAACTGTATTGTGACATGAGACTAATGTACCAAAAGCAGTATAAAAAACCCTCATATTTGGAAAATATGAAGGGCTTTGGTAAACAGCTTTTTTTTTTAAATAAAGACAGAAGATCTGATTTTAAGTTGGAAAAAATTTTAAATCTCAACTCTAGAAAAAAAATTATGAAAAAAATTGTTCCATGACAATAGAAGTATATTTTGTCTTCTTCAAAGTTCACACAAGACAGAAAGGAAACAGAAATCAAAAGGCCAAAAACAAACACAAAGAGGAAAGGGAGAGTAACTACATTAGCCCACACATACTAACTTTTAGAAAAAAATATGGAGTTCACAGAGCTAATGGCAAAATGAACACAAATTAGGTTGGATTTGCCAAAATATAAGGTATATCTGTGAAAAAGGTAAAGGTAAAAATAAAATTCAAAAGGAAGTTGTCTACTCCACTTTTTATAATGTTATTTACATCTTCTCCTTGATGTCAGACTCCACCCCTCTCCAAAATATTACTTATTTTCTAATAGAGGCAGAAATGAGAATAGGTTTCAAGTAAATTCAATTTACACAATTTAAGAACCTGGAAATGACTGTTTCCTGAGAATACTGCAAAGTAAGAATTTATGCCCTCAAATATGTCTATCCAAGATGCTACTGTGGGAGTTTGAGTGAAAATTCAAGGGCAAATTCAGAAATAAAGGATTAGCATTCACAGCTGTGCTTTTCCACATCAGCCCAGCTATCTGAGGCAGGGGAAAGGTGAACTCTAGGAAAAGCAGGCATCCAGGGAGGCTCAAAGGGTGGAGTGGGAATAACTCAGCTCATAAATCCACTTGGGATATAATGGAATGTATTAACCACATGGAAGCAAATGGTAGCTATATAAAATATAAGAGCCAAACCATGTGTTTACATTGAGGCACAGGGAGAGAAAGTGATCTATAGACAGAAACAAAGGGAAAAGAAAGGAACTGAAAATTCATGTAAGATGGTAAAATCCAATAAACAGTTTTAAAATGAGGAAAAAATAAGACTACGAAATAGTCTTGAGAGACTGAATTTTTCACGTCATTGACTCTAGACAGCTGTATGGGACGCTGTCCCATAAAATCGTTGGCAAACCAAGAAATTATAAAAACATCTTTGATAGATTCAGGCCTGAATAGCAAACAGTATGTTAGAAAAAAAGTTTTAAAAGGAAATAAAATCCATATCCTCCTCTTCCCCATGCTCATTTGTATAAAAGGACTGAAAAATATCATTTCTCCTCACTGCTTTCTCTCAGCAACATCACATAGTAGTGGCTACAGTGGGGATGGAATTTAGGATTTTGTATTTCAAGTTTCTCTCACAATTTTTCCAGGTCAGAGAAATGATTTACAAAGAATTTGTTTACCTAGTGCTAACACAACTAATTGATAAATCTATCCTCATTAAAAGTTAGGCAGAGAATATCTCCCCCTTCACAACAAGGAGTGGTTTTGTTGGGGACAGATTTTGCATTGCAGACAAAACATGTCTCCTGTAGACTTCTTCTGGAACACCTTCTCACCTGCCCTTCTCAGTATGATGTTGGTATTGGAGTTCTGCTAAGGTTTCATCCCTTTATATTGGTATGTGTGTGTGTGTGTGTGTGTGTGTGTGTGTGTGTGTGTGTGTGTGAGTGTGTTTTGGGGGGAAGGGTGGTGTATTCATTACATGAACACAACCTTGTTGTGTTCAACTGTCTTGTCTCAACTCTTTCATGGTTTGCTAAAATTATTCTAAGATTTGAACATGTGGACATCACACTTTCCTAGTATCCAGGCTCTAAATTTTGGTAGTGAGTACTTAAATATTTATTTTACTTGGTATCCTAACTTAAATTACAAAGCATCTTTCAGGTATACTCACTTGTGATTCATACTGGAATATTCTAAAGCATTATGAAATTAACTTCTAAAATTGAGGGAAATATTGAAAATGTTGTTGAACAAACAAAAATATCAATTTCTTACTCTACCATTATGTAAAATTTCAGTAAATTTATAAAAAAAGATTTTTCCAGGTCCTGTCTATAAAATAATGTGTTCAGCCACATAATTTGTAAGAATACTTACAACTCTTACATACGTCTATACTGAAATTTCCCCGAATTGTTCAGTGGGGTATGACATCAAAATAGTTCATTGTCCAATAGTCTGAGAAACAGAATTCCTCTGCTCCCTCTTGGAGATTCAAAACTCACCCTAGAGTACTTTAAGCTAAGAAGTGACAGGAAAGAAACCTGTCCTTTTTAATTTTCCACTTCCCAGAACTATTTAATTATGTGTAATGGTCACTAACATCAACAGAACACATTCTAGAAACCAAAAGTCCATATATTGAATGTGACAAACGTTCCCAAGCTATTTTTGATTTCTTGACTCTGCCAAATAATTTTTATCAAATGTCTATAGGAATTCTCTTGACATGTCAATTATGACCTTCAATTGTCACCATTAGGCAGCACAGACCATAAGTGGAATGGAGAACGATATTACTCTATTTCTCCAAGCAGCAGCTTTTCATCAGGAACAGTCCAGTAGAGGAAGGGAAAGGAAGTAACAATGAAGAAAGGGATGACAAGGATTGGCTTTGGTAAAATTAACAATTTGACCCCTTACATTGGGTAAAACCTTACTCTTCACACTGGTATTATTAAGTCTATAATTATTTACAATTTAAGTAAGTATAAGAATTTAGAATCTACTTCCTATTTAGTTTTTTTTTTTCTTTTATAGAGGGCTGCGGATTGAACCCAGGAGCATTCTTCCTCCAAGCTACACCCCCAGCCCTATTTTTTATTCTTAATTTTGAAACAAGGTCTCACTAAGTTGCAGAGGGCCTCACTGAGTAGCTGAGGCTGACCACGAATCTGCAATCCTCTTGTCTAAGCCTCCCAAATACTGGGATTAGAAACATGCGTCACCACACCCGGCCTATTTAGTTGTTTTTAAAAGCACTATAGAAGCTAGGTTTGTTGGCACAAGGCTGAAATTCCAGTATTTGGGGAGGCTGAGACAAGAAGGATTGGTGTTCCAGGCCAACGCATAGCAAGGTCTTATTTCAAAATGAAACCGGGTAGAGGTTTAGCTCAGAGGTAGAATGCCCCTGGATTCAATTATTAACACCAATAAAATAAAGCAATAAAAGCAATATAGACCTGGTCTTGGTGGCACACACTTGTAACCCCAGTACTTGGGAGGCTGAGACAGGAGGATCTCAGGTTCACAGCCAACCTCAGTTATTTAGTGAGGCCCTCTGCACCTTACTGAGACCCTGTTTCAAAGTAAAGAATAAAAAATAGGGCTGGGAGTAAGAGTATAGCTTGTTGGTAGAATGCCTCTGGGTTCAATCCCCAGTACTGCTAAAAAAAAAAAAAGTAATATAAAAATATAGACAAAAGTAATATAGTTCATCAGACCTTTTACAAACAGAATCTGAGTTGGAGGTAACTATATAGAAAGAGCCATCCTTCACAACACATTCAAATGGAACCAATACACTCACTGGCCAAATTAACTCTTCATCCTGCTACAGATTAGGGCATGAACTCTATCCTATTGAATGTAGAATTTATTGTAAGGTCTAAAATAAGACTAGATTCAGAAACTTCTACGTCTATCTACATATATCTTAACATAAGCAATTATTGAAGTAATTTTCAAGTTATAAGGAGCAGGGTACAGCCAGCTCCCACTTACCTATGGGTTCTCTATCTGTGGATTCAAACACAAGTCAAAAATGTACTTAGGTCCACAATCGTTGTATCTGTGCTAAACATGTACAGAGTATTTCTTTGTCATTATTCCCTCAACAGTACAACTTTTACCTACCATTTAGATTACGGTAGGTAAGTACAACTTTTACCTACCATTTACATATATTTACATTATATTAAGTATTATAAACAATCTAGAAAGTGAAGTATATGAGAAGATATACACAGGTTCTAAGCAAGAGACTTGAGCATCCACAGTTTTCCCTGTCTATGGGGTTCCTGAAACCAAACACTGGTACATACAGAGGGATGACTACAGTTTGCACATGCCTCAGGTATTTAATTAGAAAATTATCCTACTTTTAAAACCTTTTTAAAAATGTTAAGAGACATTCATCACCTTTTTATTTTACAAAGTAATCAATGTGCCAATTCAACCACATATGATTTGGACATATTGGGGGAATTAGAAAACACAGCTAGGGTTGCACTGAATGAATTAAGTTTTGAAACTGGATCTTAGTTGCTGAGGGCCTAAGTTACCAAGGTTGGCTTCAAACTTGCAATCCACTTGTCTCAGCCTCCCAAGTGCCTAATTTGTTTAGGTTTTAACTTCGCGTGTTGTCTGTTGGGCATATTGGTTGATGATATTTATTTCTTAGTCATCAGTTGACAAGCAATGACCCACAAAAAGGAACCCCATCTTGACAGCCCAAATTTGAAACAGAGTCTAGTAACTTTAAAAGTTGGGTATAACTTCCTTCCATGAATGTACACAATTCTATAGTATAACAGCAGGGCGAGTTTTTGGTATAGGCATGTATATATAGAAAGAGTGAAGGAGTGTTTAGAGTCAGAAGAATATTCTGTACATATATCTGTCAAGCTATCTGCCGCATGTGGGTGTGATGTGAATCTGTTCTCATGATTTTCTTTTCTTTTTTTTTTTTGCGGTACTGGGGATTGAACTCAGGTGCATTCTACCTTCGAGCTACACCCCCAGTCCTATTTTTTATTCTTTATTTTGTTTATTTTATTTTTATATCTTTATTTTTGAGTTGTGGAGTGCCTCACTAGGTAGCTGAGGCTGTCCGCGAACCCAGATCCTCCAGTCTCAGCCTCCCGAATGCTGGGATTACAAGCGTGCGTCACCACGCCCGACTTGTTCTCATGATTTTATGAAACAATTATACAGAAGTGCCCACTAATGTCATACATGAAGAAAGTTGGCTACACCAGTCCAGTCAGAAACCTCAAATCCACCACCTAAGGATTACTTCCAAGATGGCCACAGGAAAGTGTGGCCTGTTGAATGTACTTTGTGATTTTCCTCAAAATACTGGGTATGGTTAGGAATCCCACCTTTGTAAATTCCCTTTTTCATCAGGAAAAAGAAAAGGCCAGGGACTTTCTGAGAATAAATTTGATTTACTATGAGTGGAGAAATCAAGAGACAGAGAGCAAGAGCTTTAATAGATAAGTCTGATCTCTACACCCAGTTGTATCTTCAATTAGCATTCCTTGGAACTTCATCATTATATAAATGTCCTCTCCCTTCTTGTCTGTTTGAAAATTGATCAGAGTTGTTTTATTTTTGCTTGAAATTTAAAACACACATTAACAATAGGCTCAGAATGCTTAAGTGTTCTCCACTTTGTTAACCCAGAATAAAAGTAAAGTTATATTCAGTCCTAAGATTGCCTCTTCTACCAGTAATGTAAAATCTTTCAAAGGAAGTGAAGTAGAGATTATGCATTAAAAAGGGACTCATAGTTAATAGTTTGGTTGGCCTCAGAATTATTGAGGTCAAACTTGGACTGCTATATTTTGTAATCATGTCATTAAATAGCAATTGAGAGATTAATAATATCTGTTTACTCAAATTCCTACAAAGAATGATGGTCATATTCCCTAATAGAGCCCTTGGGCTGATCAAATCTATTAATTTTTGTGAAAATATTTTCAACAACTATATAATATCATATAAGCCTGATTTTCAAAACTATTTGGAATATTATTGATCACATTGACAGATTTTCTTATTTTAATAGAGTTTTTTTTAACTTTTCTTCTGCTGGCACTTTCAGTAAACATGTTACCAAGACAGTTTATTGCTTTCATAACAACAAAGAATACAGAGGTCTTTATCATTGTGCCATGAAATAAAATGGTAGCTTAATTACCTAGTAGTTTGGGCTGATATTTTAAATGAACTTTTAACATCTTCTATGTGCACTGATTTATATTTTGAGTTATGGTTTCAAATATTATCCAAGTGTTCAAATCCTTTAACTCTCCTTCTTTGAATAAACATGGGAAAAGTTCTAATTGTAATGCAAATCATGTTTGGTTATGTGTATATGTGTGTGTGCCTGGAAGGAATTATGATTTTATTTGCCTATAATGAGAAAAGTAGTTTGAACACAATGCTTCCGAAAACAGGGGGAAACATCTTGATCTTATAGGATGCCTTGAGGCAAAAGGCAGACAGTTTATCTTTCCGTTTATTTCAAAATATAGACAATGTTCCATACACTACACTACAATTTAAGGATATATAATTGTACTTTCAAACACTGAGTTTATTTTCTCATATATTAACATTTACTATAAATATTTATGTGCCATCTATAATGGAATTTGTTTGAAAATGTGTATATCTGTATTTAAGTTTTCCATAACTGTTACAAATCACATTTCTTTCAGTTGGACTAAATGAGTAGGTCACATATGCTCCCATTCTTTCAGTATTAACTATTTAAATATTTGCTTAACTTTAGCATTAAGAGACAGGCTTAGTGTGTGAACTAAAGAAACATATGCTAAGCAATGTTCCACAAAATATTTGTTATGAAAAATGTTAATGACTGGTCCTCCCCATCTTCATAAAACATTGGCATATGCCTTATCAAAATCTTTGTCATGCTAATATATTTAAGTTATCACTTGAGTTAAAAATATGCCCCAAAATAGGTTAAAAGCAACAACAGTAAAATCCAGTTTATAACCCCAAGTGGGGATTAGACCCAGGAGCATTCTAACTCTGAGCTGCACCTTCATCCCTATTTTACTCTACCATTTTGAAACAAGATCTGACTAAATTGCTGAAGGTCTTGCTTAGTTTCTGAGGCGGACCTCCAACCTGCTATCTGCCTTTCTCAGTCTCCCAAGAACTAGGATTACAGGCATTAGCCACCATGCCTGGTCATTGCAATTTACCTTTAAAGTAGAGATGAAAACCCATCCCCATTTTCCCCTCTTTCCTACCCACCACCTACCCTGTCAGAGTTAAAAAAAAAAAAAAGATGAGTTAACTGTAAAACTATAGAGAAAAAGGGTTTCTACAAATTCAGTGAATGGCACAGCAAACCACATACAGTCCATTGTTCAATATAGGATCCATTGTAAAAAGAACCTCCCTATTTCAGATATTAAGCAACCAAAAAGTGAAGCTGATCAATAGTATGGTGTCCCAAGTAGCAGGAGATTTCTTAAATGGAACAGCTTCATCATTGGGGAATAGATTGTACTACCTGAGGATGGAAAGGTTTTTTTGCCTCCTTCATATTTGATTCCTATCACTAGAAAAATTATATGTGCTTGGGGACATTAGTGCCTTGTTTATTTTGATCATGTGTACAGTGGAGAGTAAATTAAATCTGGATGGGAGAAAATAAATATAATGTAAGTCCTGCTGTGTTTTAAGCATTTTAATTTACTAGCATGAGTTAATTTTCAGGGTAAGTCAAGTTATTAATGTTTCAAAATTGAAATAATTTGAGGTCATATTTAGATATCAAACATGATGCACTTGAATTGCTTTGTTAAAAAATAAGAAAAGAGAGCAAAAGAGATCATTATCAAAATGTAGTTTTAAAAACTTTTTTAAAA
>PVLC010034588.1:0-16827 GCA_004027655.1 Graphiurus murinus
TTGGTACTGGGGATGGAACCCAGAGGCATTACATCCAAACTACACCTCCAGTCCTATTTTTTTATTCTTTATTTTGAAACAAAGTCTCACTAAGTTGCTGAGGGCCTCACTGCTAAGCAGCTGAGGCTGGTTGCCAACCCGGATCTTTCTGTCTCAGCTTCCCAAGTACTGGGATTACAAATGTGGGCCGCCAGCCGGGTGTGGTGGCACATGCTTCTAATCCCAGCATTCAGGAGGCTGAGACCACGCCCGGTTCCCCAGACCTATTTTTTATTTTTTATTTTGAAACAGGGTCTCACTAAGTTGCAGAGTGCCTCACTAAGTAGCTGAGGCTGGCTGCGAATCCCGATCCTCCGGTCTCAGCCTCCCAAATGCTGGGATTACAAGCGTGCACCACCACACCTGGCTTGTTTTGATTTTTAGTGCTGGAAATTTAACCCAATCCTCAGATATGTATAGCATATGCTCCACCATTGAGCCATACCCCCAGCCTCTATAAGGCAGGGTCTTATGTAGATGTTTAAAATACAATTGAGCTGGGCGTGGTGGCATATGCTTGTAATCCCAATACTTGGGAAGTTGAGACAGGAGGATGGCAGGTTCAAAGCCAGCCTCAGCAATTTAATGAAGCTCTCCATAATTTAGCAAGACCCTGTTTCCAAATTTAAAAAAAAAAAAAAAGAAAAGGTCTGGGGATGTAGCCCAGAGGTAGAAGGCCCCTGGATTCCATTCCCATTCCCACACCACACACACACACACACACACACACACACACACACACACACACGTCAAACCAGGCGTGGTGGTGCATGCCTGTAATCCCAGAGACTCAGGAGCCTGAGGAAGAAACATCACAAGTTTGAGGCCAGCCCGGGGAATTTAGGAGACCTGTCTCAAACTAAAAAATAGGCTGAGGATGTAGCTCAGTGGGAGAGCACCCCTGAGTTTACCCCTCAGTACCAAAAAAATAAATTAAAAACAAGCTGGGCATGGTGGCGTGCCTATAATCCCAATACTTGGGAGGCTGAGACAAGAGGATGGCAGGTTTGAGGACAGCTCAGCAAGAAGTGAGACTCTCATCTACCTGTCGAGACCCTGTTTCCAAATAAGAAATAAACTTGGGCTGGGGATATCTCAAAGGTATAATGCCTCTGGGTTCAATACCCAAAACCACAAAAATAAATAAATATATATATAGAGAGAGAGAGATTATATATACACAACATTTTGGGGGAAAGTTGATAAATAGAATATAATTATTGGTCTGGGTGTGTAGCCAGTGGTACACCAGTTGCCTAGATTGTGTGAGGCTCTGGTTTAAATCCCTGACATCAAACACTCGAAATAAGATTGTTGAGTTGGCAATGACATCCCCATAATGCTGGTGATATAACATTTAAAAGTCTAAAAATATAACGATTGTTATTAGTCTCACACAAACTCCTCATTTACAGGTAAGGAAATGGAGACACAGAATTGAAGTGGTTTACCAAAAGACTGCACAGTTAATAGTGCAAGGGTCAGATTTCAGATCTCTTGGTGTTCAAGCCAAAGCTCTTGGTATTCTATATTACATTGCTTTTTGTGACATTTTTTCTCACTGGGGAATTTATTTCAGACTATTTGGTGAAATTCAACCTATTTTAAACACCAGGTCCTTAACGATCTTTTTTTTTTTTTTTTTTTTTTTTCGGTACTGGGGATTGAACTCAGGGGCATTCTACCTCCGAGCTATACCCCCAGCCCTATTTTTATTCTTTATTTTGAAACCGAGTCTCACTAAGTTGCGGAGTGCCTCACTAGGTAGCTGAGGTTGGCCTCGAACCCAGATTCTCTGGTCTCAGCCTCCCGAATGCTGGGATTACAAGCGTGCGCCACCACGCCCGGCTCCTTAACGATGTTTGAAACAATGCAACAACTCTCCCAAGTTGCATATACATTAGAATAAGTTTTTTTTCTAACATGGAGAACTCACATTGCCCTAAAATTAATAGATGGCACATGAAATTCGAAATTCTCTGAATGTCACGAATCTGAACCTTGCAGTCATGTTTGAAACACAATGTGTTTTCCCTATTTTATTTCTGTTTCTTGTCATATTAAAGCTCTTAACATGCTTCCCCAAAAGGGGGGGACATATGTATTAAATAAGAAAATGCTGCCGTGAAGGGCACAGATGGTAGAGCATTTTTGGCAGAAAGGGAGTTTAACAAGGCGTTTTACTGATTTACTTGGAAAACGAATGTGCATGAATGTTCAAGTTAAGCAGTAAGAAATTAATTGCTGTTTCATAATAATCAGTTCAATTTTTTCTAAACTAGCCCTATTTCCATAACATTGTAACAGAGAAAGGGAGTCCAACGGGATTATACACAAGGGACCAACTAAGGGAGTTCAGGATAGTAATGGAAGAATGGAGGAAGAAGGAACTGCTAGCATTTTATAGTCACTAACCACATTGCTTGTCATTTGCTGATAAAAATCAATAGCAAGAGGTAATGACTGTGTAGTTAGAGTGCATGTGTTTTTAATATGATACATATAGTCATTGACTATGTCAGTTAGGGTGTAAAAACAGGAGGTAAGAGTTTATCAAATTTCAGATTTGGCTGACTCAGAGGGCCCACCCTTATGCATAGTTTCCTGTGCCAGAAAGTAAACATAAATGAATGGTATTTCTCCGGGAAATCAGGTCTCTATTTGTGGTAAATACAGCCTTTAATATACGGTGAAATATCCTATATTCAAAGGTTTAACATTTGAAAATGGAATTTCTAATTAGCTGATCACTGATATAGACCTGGAGGGAAAATTTATTTGTCTCATATGATACCGTATGTATTTTAAGTAATTTTGTGTTTCAACAACAAACTGAAAACAGAATATTTCACAGTTATGTTGCATGCCTGAGCTCTAGAAGATTCCAACCTGGAAAAACTCTTTCTACAATCCAAGACTAAGGCTCCAAGACTGTCTTTTAGATTTATGTATCATCTGAAATAGATGATTATATATATCTCCTGGTTTGGGCTGTAGTTCAGTGGGCAAAGCCCTGGATTCAATTCCCAGGGAGGGAGGGAGAGAGGGAGGGAGGGAAGGAAGGAAGGAAGGAAGGGAGGGAGGGAGGGAGGGAAGAAGTCTGTGGTGGCGCACGCTTGTAATCCCAGTACTTTGAGACAGTAGGATCTGGGTTCGCAGCCAGCCTCAGCTACTTAGTGAGGCCCTCCGAAACTTAGTGAGACCCTGTTTCAAAATCAAGAATTAAAAATAGGACTAGGGGCATAGTCTGGAGGTAGAATGCCCCTGGGTTCAATCCCCAGTACTGCAAAAAAAAAAAAAAAAAAAAAAGAAGAAAGAATGAAATGTTTCGTGCAGTGCATGCTGGCACATGCCTGTAATCTCAGTACTTTGGAGGATAACATAGGAGGATCACAGGTTCATGGCCAGCCTCAGCAACTTAGCAATACCCTATTTCGAAATAAAAAATAAAATAGGGTTGGGGTATAGCTTGGAAATAGAATGCCTCCAGGGTCAGTACAAAAACTATACACACACACAAAGGGTTATGGGTATAGCTCAATCATAGGGCTCTTACCTAGCATGCATAAAGCCCTGGATTCCATTCCTTTCACATAAAGAAAGAACAAGCCGGGCGTGGGGCGTGGTGGCGCACGTTTGTAATCCCAGCATTCGGGAGGCTGAGACCAAAGGATCCGGGTTCGTGGCCAGCCTCAGCTACCTAGTGAGGCACTCTGCAAAATAAAGAATAAAAAATAGGGCTGGGGGTGTAGCTCGGAGGTAGAATGCCCCTGAGTTCAATCCCCAGTACCGCAAAAAAAAAAAAAAAAAAGAACAAAAGAATATACACATAAAAGTTATTTTCTAGCCCATCATGGTGCCACATAACTGTAATCCCAGTACTTGGGAGGCTGAGACAGGAGGATCTTAGGTTCAAGACTAGCCTCAACAAATTAGCAAGGCTCTCAGGAACCAAAAAATGAAATAGGGCTGGGGTGGGGGTGTAGCTCAGAGGTAAAATGCCTCTGAGTTCAATCCCCAATAACACACACACACACACACACACACACACACACACACACACACACACAGAAGCTAAACAATGGCTTATCTAAAAAGTTTATCTAATTAGAAATAGACTTGAAGCGGGGCATCTTGGTACAAGCTTGTTATCCCAGTTCTTGGGAAGCTGAGATAGGAGGATCACAGATTCCTGGCCAGCCTGAGCAACTTAGTGAGGCCATCAGTAACTTAGATCCTGTTTCCAAATAAAAGAATAAAATAGGTTTGGGGGTATAGCTCAGAAGTAGAATGCCCCAGGGTTCCATCCCCAGTACCACCACCAAAAAACAACAACAAAAAAAAACAGACTTGAAAGACCATTATCCCAAGTGAGAGCCCATCTCTTTAATATACTTTTTTTTTTTTTTTTTTTTTTTTTTTTTGCGGTACTGGGGATTGAACTCAGGGGCGTTCTACCTTCGAGCTATACCCCCAGCCCTATTTTTTATTCTTTCTTCCTTTCTTTCTTTCGCAGTACTGGGAATTGAACTCAGGGGCATTCTACCTCCGAGCTAGACCCCAGCCCAATTTTTTATTCTTTATTTTGAAACAGGGTCTCACTAGGTAGCTGAGGCTGGCTGTGAACCCAGATCCTCTGGTCTCAGCCTCTCAAATGCTGGGATTACAAGCGTGCACCACCACCCCCCGCCTTTAATACTATACTTTCTCTCCTTTTTTTTCGGTACTGGGGATTGAACTCAGGAGCATTCTACCTCCAAGCTATACCCCCAGCCCTATTTTTTATTCTTTATTTTGAAGTGCAGAGTGCCTCACTAGGTAGCTGAGGCTGGCTGCGAACCCGGATCCTCTGGTCTCAGCCTCCCGAATGCTGGGATTACAAGCTTGTGCCACCACGCCCGGCTCTAATACTATACTTTCTGCCTCCATAAAATGTTGAGGTTTTTCCAGAGGACTAAAAAATAATCAGAGCGTCAAATTTTTTTAAATTTACATTTGGAATTAATTTTCCCCTCTTTTGAATCATTGTTGGCCACCAGCTCAGCCTGAAACCAGCTTATGTTAATGAAAGCAGCCAGGAGACAACTTAAATAACAACAATAATGCTGATGTTTACATTTGTATAACACAATGTTGTAGAGGATTTTGAGCCATTAGCACTTGCTTAGACAGTTAGCCTCAGACTATATACAACAAGAGCAACCAGCTCTTCCGGTGTGGTTGGCTTATCTGGAACTCTTTCCTGAATGAAATCGCATAGAAAGGACAGCCATACTGAGATCTCTCTGCTTTGGATTTTCATCTAAGAACTTTCCCTCACTCAGCTGAGTTGAAGAAGCTTGAGTTAGAACAAATGAACTTATATTTAATGGTGGGCCTTTTTCCAGTCACATTGACTCCAGCTCTATGACTGTACCTACTGGGGACTGGTCCAAGCCACAAGTTTTACTTTCATGAGGCAATAAACAAAATTAAAAGCAAAACAAACAAAACTCACTGTCCCTCTCTATTTTGAACTTGCCCTCAAAGTAAACTGGAGGGTGTCCCCCTCTACTGCCCAGGGAGCACAAAATATCAGAGATATTTTTTAAGCATCTTTAGAAAAACTTACTGCAAGCCGGGCATGGTGGCGCATGCTTGTAATCCCAGCATTCGGGAGGCTGAGACCGGAGGATCCAGGTTCACGACTAGCCTCAGCTACCTAGTGAGGCACTCTGCAACTTAGTGAGACCCGGTTTCAAAATAAAGAATACAAAATAGGGCTGGGGGTGTAACTCGGAGGTAGAATGCCTCTGGGTTCAATCCCCAGTACCGCAAAAAAAAAAAAAAAAAAAAAGAAAAACTTACTGCAGAGATGGGGTAGAATTAGGTATCCATGTGCCCAGTTTTCACAAATAGCATGAATAAGATATACTGCAGCCAGAGTGGAGACCGCACACTCTTCTTCAGCCTCACATTATAGAGAAGTACAAGCAGCCAGTACCGATCATGGATACAGGCCAGTTTTCAACAGAATAGCTACCAGGAGGCTTCCCTTTGGGCTGTCACAGTTTGAATTGCCACTGAATCACAAAAGCAAATGCACTCTTCCAGGGGGGGTTCCTGTTTCAATGACCTATTGAACGCCAGATCAGTATGTCCAACTGATGTGGAAGATGAAAGCCAACTTTTATGTGATATCGAAATAAGCAAAATCATCCAAATGTGTTTTTTGCTTGTTTGTTTTTAGTACTGGGATAGAACCCAGAGGCATTCTACCTTTAAGTTATACTTCCAATCCGATTTTTTTTTGAAACAGGGTCTCAGTAAGTTGCAGAGGGCCTGGCTAAATTGCCAAGGCTGGCTTCAAACCTGTGATCCTGCCAGGTGTGGTGGCACAGGCTTGTAATCCCAGCATTCGAGAGGCTGAGACCGGAGGATCCGGGTTCGCGGCCAGCCTCAGCTACCTAGTGAGGTCCTCCGCAACTTAGTGAGACTCGGTTTCAAAATAAAGAATAAAAAATAGGGCTGGGGGTATAGCTCGGAGGTAGAATGCCCCCGAGTTCAATCCCCAGTGCGGCAAAAAAAAAAAAAAAAACAACCTGTGATCCTCCTATCTCAGCCTCCCAAGTACTGGGATCACAAGCGTGCGCGCCAGCAGGCCCAGCTTGTTTCCATCTATTTGACACTTGATTCGATGTTTTTTCACTTTTCATTGTGGACATAGCCATATTAGAAGCCCGGCCAAAGCCAGATGTGGTGGCGCACACTTGGAATCCCCATAGTTGGGAGGCTGAGACAGAAGGGTGGCAGGGTCAAAACCAGCCTCAGCAACTTTGTGAGGCTCTCTGCAACTTAGACCCTGTTTCAAAATAAAGAATAAAAAATAGGGCTGGAGGTGTAGCACAGAGGTAGAATATGCCCCTGGGTTCAATCCCCAGTAATGCAAAAAAAAGAAAGAAAGAAAAGAAAAGAAACCTGGCCAAGGTATAGAAAGCTGTAGAAACACAGTGGCTCCTGTGTGTGTGTGTGTGTGTGTGTGTGTGTGTGTGTGTGTGTGTGTGTGTGTGTGTGTGTTACTAGGGATTAAGCCCAGGAGCATTCTACCTCTGTGGTACTGGGAATTGAACTCAGGGGCGTTCTACCTCTAAGCTATACCCCCAAGCCCTATTTTTTTTTATTCTTTATTTTGAAACCGAGTCTCACTAAGTTGCGGAGTGCCTCACTAGGTAGCTGAGGCTGGCCTCGAACCCGGATCCTCTGGTCTCATCCTCCTGAATGCTGGGATTACAAGCGTGCGCCACCATGCCCGGCTCAGCCCTTTTTATTTTTTATTTTTTTATTTTTTTTTTTTTTTTATTTTTTTTTTGCGGTACTGGGGATTGAACTCAGGGGCATTCTACCTCCGAGCTACACCCCCAGTCCTATTTTTTATTCTTTATTTTGAAACCGAGTCTCACTAAGTTGCGGAGTGCCTCACTAGGTAGCTGAGGCTGGCCGAGAACCCGGATCCTCCGGTCTCAGCCTCCCGAATGCTGGGATTACAAGCGTGCGCCACCACGCCCAGCTTATTTTTTATTTTGAAACAGGTTGCTAAGAGTCTCTCTAAGTTGCTGAGGTTCAAGGTTGACCTTGAACCTACAATCCTTCTGTCTCAGCCTCCCAAGTACTGGGATTACAGGCATGTGCCACTGTGCCCAGATCACAATGGCTTTTTACAGATCAAGGTAGCCCTTTATCAAGTGTACCAACATCTTGGTCCTATATGAAAAGTATGAGAAAGGAAAATCACAGATGGATCTTCCAGGAAAAGCAGAAAATCAAATCAACAAAAAAGCATGATCAACAAGAAACTCCTTATTCCCTAAGTAGTGTTCCATCTATTCTGCGTTTTGCATTTTTATCTTGGTATGACTATTAAAGTGCTTTGAGACAGGGATGAAATGTTTGTTCTTTGACATTGGTACAACCTCGTGGGTAGATTTCTGTTACTCCCCAAATTACTTTAATTTAGGTAAATACATGACTTTTAAATCACTGATGTTTGTTCTAAATCTTACTACAGCTCCTTAATGTTCACATGTTATGCACTTTGGTTGCCAAAATCCAACTGGTCCTCTGTGAATTCAGAGATAATGTGTGATATTCCCATGAAATATCACTGCAAAGATCTTTAAAGAATTTTTTCTGTTTTGCAGTGCTGGGGAACTCCAGGCCTCACCCATGTTAAGCACTTGCTCTACCACTGAGTTGAGTCCCCAGCTCTTTTCACATTTTTTAAATTTTGAGACAGGGTATCCCTATGTTGTCCAGGGTGGCCTGGAATTTGCAATCCATATTCCTGCCTCAGTTTCTTTCTTTCTTTTTTTTTTTGCAGTACTGGGGATGGAACCTGGGGGCATTCTACTTCCAAGCTACAGCCCCAGCCCTATTTTTTAATTCTTTATTTTGAAACAGGGTTTCACTAAGTTGCAGAGGGCCTCACTAAGCAGCTGAGGCTGGCTGCTAACTCGGATCCTCCAGTCTCAGCCTCCTAAATGCTGAGATTACAAGCGTGCGCCACCACGTCCAGCTCTCAGTTTCTTAAGTAGCTGGGATTATAGGTTTATACCACCACACCCAGTTATCTAAAAATTTTTTTGTTTTGTTTTGTTTGTTTTTATATGAGATTGAACCCAGGGCATTCTACCTCCAAGCTATACCTGCAACCCTTTTTTAAAAATTTTGAAATAGGGTCTTACTAAATTGATTAGGGTCTCATAAATTGCTGAAGCTGGCCTCTAATCTGCAATCTTCTTGCCTCAGCCTCCCAAGCACTGGGATTATAGATATGCTGCAGCATGTCCCACAAGCTAAGAATTTTTTTTTTTTTTTTTTTGCGGTACTGGGGATTGAACTCAGGGGCATTTTACCTCCGAGCTACACCCCCAGCCCTATTTTTTATTCTTTATTTTGAAACCGAGTCTCACTAAGTTACGGAGTGCCTCACTAGGTAGCTGAGGCTGGCCTCGAACCCGGATCCTCCGGTCTCAGCCTCCCGAAACAAGCTAAGAATTTTAAAAGAAAAAATACATGAAAATTGGTTGAGAATTTTGAATCTTTGCTCCAGTTTTTTATGTGGTCTGATATGGGAAAACTTTGGTATAAGAGCTTTTATAATTCTCTATTTTTCTTGATAGTTTAAGCAGGCAATTAAAAAGCAGTTAAAAATAAAGTTAGCTGACTCATTTCAGGAGTTTAGCTGCTGATGGTGCTGGCAGCTTCAAATGAACAGATAATGTTATCGTAGAAAGCAGTGCAACAACTTTGACAATGGAGCAAATTTCTCTAAAATAATTGGTAAAAAGAATTAATACAATGTATTCTTTGGTTTTCTGTAGTTCTGTTTTGGGAGTAAATATTTTAAAAACAAAGTCTACCCAACATATTTTGTAAGTTAGATCTGCTTCTAAGAAACATAAAACCAGGAGACAATTGACTGTCTTACCAAGAGAAAACCAAAACAGATAAAAATTCTTAAAAATTTAGTTGCTGCAGTAGATAAAAAGGGAAAGGAAAACAGAGAATAATAACAAAACGTCTACTACTTAAAGGGAATTGGAATATGCTGGCTTCTAAATCCTGGATCTTTTTTTCTGGATTTGATTTTTTTTTTTTCTTTTTAAAGACTAGTTAAATACTTCTTTAGGAAGAAGGCAGTACCTTAATTTTAATGTTCACTTTTAAAATTAGAAGAGATTCGTGTCTCTTCACGTAGACACATTACTTCTAGCAAGGCTTACCACCTGTGTTATCAGATTCTGCAGTTATTCCTAGATTAGTTATTCTTGGCAGTTGTACTGTAAAACCACGTGTCAACTTGTATTTATATGTGTACAAGCACAAATTCTATTAAAAAATATCGTAAATGCCACCTTATTTTCACAGCATAATTAAAATACACAACAAATTGAGTCGCTAATAAACAAATTGATGAGAACCATAGAAACGTCTTTTTTTTTTTTTTTTTGCAGTACTGGGGATTGAACTCAGGGGCATTTTACCTCTGAGCTATACCTCAAGCCCTATTTTTTATTCTTTATTTTGAAACAGGGTCTCACGAAGTTGAGGAGTGCCTCACTAGGTAGCTGAGGTGGCCGTGAACCCGGATTCTCTGGTCTCAGCCTCCCAAATACTGGGATTACAAGAGTGCGCCAACACACCTGGCTTTAGAAATGTCTTAAATTAGAAACCAGGAGGACCTGAAATTAAATTTAAAAACAAAAGTGTTGGGTGTGGTGGCTCATGCTTGTAATTCCAGTATTTGGGAGGCTGAGACAGGAGGATCCAGGTTCGCTGACAGTCTCAGCTACTTAGTGAGGCCCTCTGCAACTTAGTGAGACCCTGTTTCAAAATAAAGAATAAAAAATAGGGCCGGGGTGTAGCTTGGACATAGAATGCCCCTGGGTTCAATTCTCAATATTCTCCCCCCCCCAAAAAAAAAGTTGTTGACTACAATCAAGGTAAGAATTTGGAGCCGGGCCTGATGCCCCAAGCTTGTAATCCTAGTACTTGGGAGGCTGAGACAGGAGGATCTGGGTTCTCAGCCAACCTCAGCTACTTAGTGAGGCCCTCTGCAACTTAGTGAGACCCTGTTTCAAAATAAAGAATAAAAACTATGGCTGGGGGGGTGTAGCTTAGAGGTAGAATGCCCCTGGGTTCCATCCCCAGTACTGAAAAAAAAAAAAAAGAATTTGTTTTTGTTTTTTTGTGGTACCCAGAGGAGTTCTAACTCTGAGCCACACACACCCCCTTTTTTTTTTTTTTTTTTTTTAGTTTGAAGCATGGTCTCAATAGGTTGCTGCAAATCTTGCTATGTTGACAAAGCCATTCTCGAACCTGAGATCCTCCTGTCTTAGCCTCCCAAGTACTGGGATACAAGTATGCATCACAGCAATGATTGATATGTCATAAATGTATACGTAATCCTGTTGTACTCAAGAAATGTATAAAAAAATCTGTGCTGAATAATAAAAATTAAAAAAAACAAAAAACAAAACAGCCGGGCGTGGTGGCGCACGCTTGTAATCCCAGCATTCGGGAGGCTGAGACCGGAGGATCCAGGTTCGCGGCCAGCCTCAGCTACCTAATGAGGCACTCCGCAACTTAGTGAGACTCGGTTTCAAAATAAAGAATAAAAAATAGGGCTGGGGGTGTAGCTCGGAGGTAGAATGCCCCTGAGTTCAATCCCCAGTACCGCAAAAACAAAACAAAACAAAACAAAACAAGTATATCACCAAGTCCGGCATTTTTCTTTAAATTTTTGAGGCAGATTCTCACTATGTTGCTCAGGCTGGCTTTGAACTTGCAATCCTCCTGCCTTCTAAGTAGTAATACCTAGTTTATTAATAAATATCCTGGTCATTATAGAGGAACTTACTTTGTGCCAGGTATTGTTTTAAATACTTCACTCTAAGCCGGGCGTGGTGGCGCACGCTTGTAATCCCAGCATTCGGGAGGCTGAGACCGGAGGATCCGGGTTCGTGGCCAGCCTCAGCTACCTAGTGAGGCCCTCCGCAACTTAGTGAGACCCTGTTTCAAAATAAAGAATAAAAAATAGGGCTGGGGGTATAGCTCGGAGGTAGAATGCCCCTGAGTTCAATCCCCAGTACCGCAAAAAAAAAAAAAAAAAACAAAACAAAAACAAAAACAAATAAATACTTCACTCTAGCAAGACCTTATCCTGAAATAAAAAATTAAAAGGTCTGGGGGTGTAACTCAGTAGTAGCACACTCCTGGGTTTAATTCCCAGAACCACAAAAATAACAACAAAAAAACACTTTACTGTAGAACCTCATTTAACCTTCACAAAACTCTACAGGGCAAGTATTATTTTACAGATGAAAATATGGACACCTGGACAGTTTGAGTTATTTGCATAAGGCCAAGTAGCTAGCAAGTTGAAACTGGGATTCAAATCCAGGAATCTTTTTTTTTTTTTTTTTTTTTTTTTTACTGGCAGTTGAACCCAGAGGCCTTCTATGTCTTCCTAAATTGCTGAGGCTGGCCTAGAACCTATAATCCTCCTATCTCAGCCTCCAAAATACTGGGGTTACAGGCATGTGTCACTACACCCAGCTTCAAACTCAGGAATCTTTGCTTTTAACTAGTAATTTAGCCGGGCGTGGTGGCTCTTGTTTGTAATCCCAGTACTTGGGAGGCTGAGACAGGAGGATCGCAGATTCACAGTCAGCCTCAGCAACTTAGTGAGGCCATCTACAACTTAGTGAGACCCTGTTTCAAAATAAAACAATTAGAATAGTGCTGGTGGTGTAGCTCAGAGGCAGAATGCCCCTGGGTTCAACCCCTAGAACTGCAAAAACAAATCTAAACAAAACAAAAACCCAGTAATTTATGCTGCGGGTTTTTTTTTTTTTTTTTTTTTTTTTTTTTTTGTGGTACTGGGGATTGAACTCAGGGGCATTCTACCTTCGAGCTATACCCCCAGCCCTATTTTTTTATTCTTTATTTCAAAACCGAGTCTCACTAAGTTGCGGAGTGCCTCACTAGGTAGCTGAGGCTGGCCGTGAACCCGGATCCTCTGGTCTCAGCCTCTCCAATGCTGGGATTACAAGCGTGCGCCACCACGCCCAGCTCTGCGTTTTTAATTAACAGACTTAATGCTTATTACCCTTCCCTTGGCAAATACTTAGCAAGGCAAAGGGGAGAGGAATGTGCTATTTGTGGAGTTAAAAGACCTAAACTCAATTCAAACTCTACTCATTCAGCCAGAAGCTTCCCCAGGCTTGGGCATGGCAGGGCTGTTTACCTGTCTTTTTTTTTTAAACACTCTTTTTTTTTTTTTTTTTGCGGTACTGGAGGTTGAACTCAGGGGCATTCTACCTCCGAGCTATATCCCCAGCCCTATTTTTTTTTTTTATTCTTTATTTTGAAACCGAGTCTCACTAAGTTGCAGAGTGCCTCACTAAGTAGCTGAGGCTGGCCTCGAACCCGGATCCTCCGGTCTCAGCCTCCCAAATGCTGGGATTACAAGCGTGCGCCACCACGCCCGGCTTACCTGTCTTTTTATCTCAAGTCTGAAGTTCCTTTTAATGGTATTCAAAGGGACTCTGCTGAGACAGAATCTGCCTCAGTCTTAGTTAGGGTGTATATCCCCTTCCAGTGGGTTTCCTATTTGCAATGCATGACCCTCACTGCAGGTCCACTACCCCTGGTGCTTAGTAAATGCTAGCTATGGAGGTGGCACATTTTTGGATGGAAAGCATTATAGGTGAACCCCATCAGAGTGAAAGACCAGATGACCGAGTCAAAGCCAGCACAGACCAGATCCAACCTGTGGCAGCCCCTGAGGAGTCTGCAGAACTATAAGACCCTCTTCCTCACACCTAGTTCCCCAAAGTGCAATTCAGACACCTGCCCCACCTCCCACATGGTTTGCTGTAAGACAGCCAGTGCCAGGCCAAGTTTCCCTGGGGCTGTCCTCCCTTGGATCAGATGGGCTGGGCTGGATCTGGTCCAACCAGATTGTAAACTGTGCCTTCCAATAGCCTCTGGGCTTCCTCCAGACCTCCTGAGGTTTGGGTCTCTTGGAATCACAATTGCTCTTTATTTATTTAAGTGGTGCTGGGGATGGAACCCTGGGTCTCCTGGCATACTAGGCAAGCGCCCAACCACTAAGCTGCACCTACCCCTGGGACTCACAACTGATAATTCTGGGACGTCGACTACATCATCCTTGTCTTTGCCACCCACCTGTTTGGGCAATGATGATGTTTAATAGTTCCTTTCTAGTCTTGTTAACCACACAGGTCTCTCTAAGGAGAGAGATAGCCTGACTGTAGCCAGGCGTGGAGGTGAATACCTATAATCCCAGTACTTGAGGGGCTGAGACAGGAAGATCGCAGGTTCCAGGCCAGCCTCGGCAACTTAGTGAGACCCTGTTTCAAAATAAAAAATAAAATAAAATAGGTCTAGGGGTATAGTTCAGAGGCAGTATGCCCCTGGGTTCAAGTTTCAATCTCCAGTAAAACACACACACACACACACACACACACACACACACACACACACACACGCCTACTTGAGCACTTTCCCTTTGGTTCACATGGTGGCTGGCAGCTGTGAGGGAGTTTGGAACTAAACCATGTCATCTCATTTCATCACCCCCTACCCCCTAACCTCCACCTCTACACCTACACACAGGACCACCTTGCAAAGAGCACTTTCACCATCATGGGGAAGAAGTACAGAGCCTGCCCCACTGAAGATTGGCTGAGCTAAGCAAGCCCTGTGTTTCATATTAATCTGAACATATTCAGAGCCATAAGATTTTTTTTTTTCTTTTTCTGTGCTGATGGCTTCTTTCAATACTATTAAAATTTGCCATTTTATTGATTGATGTATTTATTTATTTTTCTTGAGATAGGATCTCACTAACTTTCTCAGGCCTGGAACTTGCAATCCTCCTGCCCCAGCCTCCTGAGCAGCTGGAATCAAGGGCTTGCACCACCACACCCAGCTTCTATACCACTAAAATTTGCAAAACAAATGATAAAAATGTCTGAGGCCTGGGCCAAATTCAATGTATTGCCTCTAGCAGAGGGAGTGGTTGACTAGAAATGCAGGGTCATGCTTTTTCTTCTAGTTGTTCTTTTGGAACTAATCCAAGAAGCCGAGCATTAGCTTCTTTTAGGGCTCTGTGCACATTGACTTGTGGTGTAGTTGTTCCTGCCAGTTAATGAGCAGGACCTCCAACATTTTAGCCTGGCTAGGTGGAGACAGCATACCGACACCCGAGAATGCAAGTGGTCACTCCTCACTGGAATTATGACCACACAGCAAGTGGACACGGAACAGCTATGGGGAAGTGATTCCAAGCTAGATTTTCAGTTATGAATTGGAGGCAATCAAAACATATAGCAAATCAAGTGCAATTGAGTTTTACCATTTGTTTCAGCTTGGAGGACCCCCATACATATTGTCCACAGAAGTTAAAAAGTGTGAGAGAGCTAGCACGAAGCTTTTTGTCCATTACAGACAAAAAAGTGATATTTCATGCTGGGTTTTAAAAAGAAAATTATTCTCTCCTCTGCAAACTTGGTCATAATAATATGTTAGCTTTTATCTTCTTATTGAACTGTTTCTCTTCCTTGCCATATCTTCATCATTGTTTTTGTTGAAGGAGCAAAAGAAAAGTTGTCTCCTTTTGCACTGTAATAAAAGTAGCTTTTTAAAACAATGTTTAAAAGCAATGTTGTAGCACCCTCTAGTGGCATATTGTATTAGTAGCTATTTGTGAAAAGAGTAGTAGTTTCAGAGAAAAGGTAATAAAATCTGCAAAACCAATTTAAAAACAACTCTTTTATGCAACTTTAAACTGTTTGTTTGTTTGTTGTAACAGGGTTGAACCTAGGGGCATACACCTGCTAGCCATATATATACATATATATATATAATTTTATTTATTTATAATTTTATTTATTTTTTTTTGAAACAGAGTCTTACTAATGCTGAGGCTGAACTCAAGCCTCCCAAGTCTGGGATTATAGGAGTGTTCCACCACAGCTAACGCTGTTTCATTTTTAGATTTTTTTTTTTTTTTTTGTAGTACTGGGCGTGGAACAACCCAGGGGCCTTCTACCTCCAGGCTATATCCCCAAACCTATTTTTATTTTTATTTGGAAGCAGGCTCTCACTAAGTTGCTGAGAGCCTCACTAAGTTGCTGAGGCTGAATTCAAACTTGCGATCCTCCTGTCTCAGCCTCCCAAGTACTGGGATTATAGGCATGTACCACTACTCCTGACTCTTTTTTAGAATATCTTAAAAGTAAGCACAAATACTTTACCCATTCATTCATTCATTCATTCATTCATTGGTACTGAGGATTGAGCCTGGGGCATTGTACCTCCCCCCAACTACACCCTGAGCCCTATTTTATTTTTATTTTTATTTTATTTTTTTGCGGTACTGGGGATTGAACTCAGGGCTACCTCCGAGCTATACCCCCAGCCCTATTTTTTATTCTTTCTTTCTTTATTTTTTTGCGGTACTGGGGATTGAACTCAGGGGCATTCTACTTCCGAGCTACATCCCCAACCCTATTTTTTATTCTTTATTTTGAAACCGAGTCTCACTAAGTTGCGGAGTGCCTCACTAGGTAGCTGAGGCTGGCCGCGAACCTGGATCCTCCAGTCTCAGCCTCCCAAATGCTGGGATTACAAGCGTGCGCCACCACACCTGGCTTTATTCTTTATTTTGAAACAGGGTCTCACTAAGTTGCAGAGTGCCTCACTAGATAGCTCAGGCTGGCTGAGAACCAGGATCCTTCGGTCTCAGCCTCTCAAATGCTGGGATTACAAGCATACGCCACCACGCCCGGCTATTTTTATTTTTGAAACAGGGTATTGCTAGGTTGATGAGAGTCTCGCTACCTCCTAAGACTGTCCTTGAATCTGCAATCCTCCTGTCTCAGCCTCCTGAGTACTAGGATTACAGAAGTACACCACCATGCCAGTGCACCATGCCCAGCTTCCATTTTTATTATTATCAGTCATTATAAAGACATATTTTAACATTACACATCTGACATGGGGGCCTCTTTTTTTTTTTTTTTTTTTTTGCGGTACTGGGGATTGAACTCAGGGGCATTCTACCTCCGAGCTACGCCCCCAGCCCTATTTTTTTTTTTATTCTTTATTTTGAAACCGAGTCTCACTAAGTTGCGGAGTGCCTCACTAGGTAGCTGAGGCTGGCCGCGAACCCGGATCCTCCGGTCTCAGCCTCCCGAATGCTGGGATTACAAGCGTGCG
>PVLC010034589.1:0-16870 GCA_004027655.1 Graphiurus murinus
TTGTTTCTCTGGTTCTGACGTTTATTCATTAGTTCTTCTTTGTAGTTAATCTCTTTAAGTATCTTCTCTAGTGCTGGTTTTGAAGACATAAATTCTTTCATTTTCTGTTTGTCATGGAAGGTTTTTATATCTCCATCAATTTTAAGAGAGAGTTTTGCTGGGTATGAGAATCTTGGCTGCAAGTTATTTTCTTTCAGAGTTTGGAATATGTTACTCCAGCCTCTCCTGGCTTTCATGACTTGATTTGGGAGGTCTGGAGTGATTCTAATTGGATTGCCTCTAAATGTCACTTGGCCTTTTACTTTTGCTGCCTTTAAAATTCTCTCCTTGGCCTCTACGTAGGTCAGCTTGATTATTATGTGGTGTGGTGATACTCTTCTTTGGTCCTGTCTTGAGGGAGTTCTGTATGTTTCCTGTACCTGTGTGTTGACTTCTCTTTCTATGTTTGGAAAATTCTCTGATATTACTTCTTTGAAGAGATTGTTTATTCCAAAAGTTTCAACTTCTGATCCCTCTTCTATGCCTATTATTCTTAGGTTAGCTCTTTTAAAATTGGCCCAGATCTCTTCTATGTCTAATTCATATTGATGTATTTTTTTTTCTAAATTGTGTACTATAGATTCGTTTTTGGCATAGTCATCTTCTAAGAGTGATATTCTATTTTCCATGTGATCTAATCTGCTGTTTATAGTTTGAATTGATGCCTTCATTTCAGTTATTTCACCTTTCACTTCCTTCAATGCTTCTCTTTGGTTCCTTTTCATGTCATCGAATTCTTTGTTTATTTGTTCTTTTATTTGTTCCTTTATTTCTCTAAAGCTCTGCCTACATTCTTTCTGAAAATCCTGTATTGTTCTTAGTATTAAAGATCTGAATTGTTCTTCTGGTAATCTCTGCCATTCTGGGTTGGTGATATCTGTTATTGAGGGGTTGTGGTAGCTCATTGTTTCTTTGTTATTTTTCCTTCCCATGGTTCGCCTATTCTTAGATTTATATCTTTGCTGCTCTTGTGGGTTTTCACATCCAAACTCTGTAGGGGGGTTTAGAGGTGTCTGAGGGTGTACACAGGGACAGGTTGTAATCAGTGATAAAGGTTGGGTGAGAGGTCACAGTGATGAATGCAGGAATAGGGTAAAGAAGAGGTATGTTCCAGCGGAAAAAGAGATTGAGTGTGTTGCAGAGATCTATTGTAAAGATTAGTGTTAGTAGATATGACAGGAGATTCTAGTAATCAATATATAGTTTTGAGTGTGGGAGTATGAGACAGTCTTGATATGAGACAAGAAATAAGAAAAAGAAAAAGAAAAAGAGAAGGGAGGAGGTACAGTGTTGAGGAGAGGAATATAGGTGGGAGAGAGGGAGGGGAAGCTTGTATTAGGGAAAAGGAGGAGATTCAACAAGTTAAGCAAGTAAAATCAAAGCAAGCAATCATCCAAACAAACATAAGTAAACCAAGGCAATACAGAACAGAAACTGAGTAAAAACCAGTAAACCTTGACACCAAAAACAATACAGAACAAAACAAAACAAAAACAAAAGCAAAAATTCCGAAACGTAAAAACAGCAACCAACCACTAGAACAAACACCCTGCTAATTCGTAAGTATCGAGCTTAAATTTTCGAGTGTGTCTGTATCATTTTTATTTGCCGTCAGTGCAGGCAGGGGGTTTCATTGATGCCTGACCCGCTGCTGGCTTCTGTCTCGGGGCTCTCCACGGGGCCTGGCTGTGTCTCTCTCTCTGCCTTTGCTGATGGCAGGAGTGCAGTCTAAAAGCCAGGCCTTTTCAGATGCCCTATGTGTACCTGTAGAAGGGTGGGGGCCTGTGTCTATCCTTCTTATAAGGATCCCGCACCTCAGGGGCCCAATACCACTTACAGGTCGCTGCTCCTTGGATTTCTGTTGTTTTCTGCTTCACCTCTGCTCGCTGCGGGCGCAAGAGGACAGTGGGGGTCTGCATAGCTGGCAGGGTGTTGGCTAGAAGTGGCTGGCACGCCAGGTGGCACCAGCCAGTTTGCCGCGCACTTTTGCGGTGCCCACTCCTTTGTTTTTCCTGGGGTCTATGTCACTCCACGCCAGACCAGGTCATTGGATCTGCCAAGATGCCTGTAGTTTTCGGTGTCTGGGTGACTGTCACAGCTTCACGCCCGGGTTCTGTAGAGCCTGAGGCCTGCACCAAGCCTCTGCTTGGCGGTTCCGGATCCCTGCTGCTCGGCCTTCTCCTCTGGTCGCTGGGGGGCGCATGTTGGTGATAGTCTGGCTAGATGGCAGGAGGCTGGTTGGGAAGGGCTAGCAGGGAAGATGGCGGCCACTGTTCCATGGCACGCCGGCTCCCGCCGGCTCGCCCTGTTCCTCCTGGACTCAGATCCTCTGCTCCTGTTTCACGCTCAGGCTTCCGTTAAGAAGCTGTGTCTTATTTCAGGCTCTGGGCGGTCACAGTTCTGCGCTGAGGCGATGTGCTGGGCAGACCCCAGACCTGGGGGCGCTTATGCTGAACACCCCATGCGTTCTGGTCTCCGCCTGGGTGCGGCGTGGGGTGCCGGGGGTGCTGTGTCCTGGGGTTTGCTGTTCTCAGCGTCTGGGTGGTCCCCACGGCTCCTGGTTCTGTTTTTCCACAGCCTACTTCTTCGCTGCAGAGCCCGGCTGTGATCCGCCCCGGCAGAGCCGGGCCGGCAGGGATCCAAGCCGGCGGGGATCCGAGCTGAGCGTGGATCACTGCGCGGTGGCGTCCTTTGTTGTCCCCACTCTGCTTTCTTGATCTTCTTTATTTGTTTGTGGTTCAAATTTCGCTTTTTTTTTTTCCTTCTGTTAAAAAGTTCTTTTTATGGTAAATTAAGATCCAAATCACAGCGTTTGGGAAAGGTGTTTCACTCGGTCGCCATCTTGGATCCTCCTCTACACATCAGATCTTACTCATTCTTTTTTGTCTCGGTTGTGTTACACATTTCTCTTTTTATGTGCACATAAAGCAGTTATATCATTTTCAACAGGTACAGATTGGCTTATATTTAAGATATACTGTAGAATGTTCAATTCTCATTTTATAAATATTGAAAATGATTTCACTATCACTACTGGTACAACAATGAGTAGTTCTGAACACTGTGGACATATTTTCATTAGTATCTCTGTAAGAAATTCTCAGATCTATAATTGATTAGTCACAACTTAAATTTTATACACCTACCAAAATTGTCCTCGGGAAATTTTTAGCCAATTTATACCCTTAGCCAACTGTGCGAGTGACTATTTTTCACCACCTTTAATAATAGCAATTATTAGAAATATTTGCAATTTTTAACAATTTTAAAATCACATTTCCTTGCTTTTAGTACAACTGCATGTGTTTATTTGATATTTAGATTTACTTTCTGTTATTTTAACTTACTAATTTGCATGTCTGTCAGGAACATCCTGAATGAGAGTGTTATATTTGAAACAACTGTCAGACCTAAATTATTGCATCACTATCACTGTCATTCAAAGTCCTTAGCTTATGTTAGGGTACTCTATTGGTGATGTAAGGTTTGGACAAATGTATAATGACACAAATCCAACCTCAGTATTACACAGAGTAATTTCAAAGCAATAACAATTTTCTGTGTTCCAACAGTTCAAACTTCCTATCTCCTATCCCCTGGTAATTACTCACCTTTTTACTGCCTTTATAGCTTTCTCTTTTCCAGAAATCACATGTGTAGTTGGAATCATACATGAGGTAGCCTTTCCTAGCATATTCATTGATGCTTCCTATGTCTTTTCACAGCTTGGTAGCTCATTTATTTTTTAACAGTGAGTAATATTCTGTTGTCTGGATGTGCCACAGTTTAACTGTCCATCTACCTGCTGAGGTTTGGGCAATGATAAAGAAACTTATAGGCATTCATGTGTGGGTTTTTGTGTGGTCACAAAATTCAGTTCCTTCAGGTAAATACTGAGAAGCATGGTTGCTGGAACATATGGTGAGAATATATTTATGTAAAAAACTGCCACGCTGTCTTCCAAAGAGGATGCACACTTGCATTTCTACTAGCAGTGAATGAAAGTGGCCCTCGCTCCCTTCTCTCCAGCAATTGTTCTTTCAGCACTTTGGACTTTCACTATTTATTGTGCAAATCCCTGAACACCTATGATCAGAGCACCTTTTATGTGTGCGTAATTTGTTATCTGTGTATTTGCTTGAGTGAGGTGTCTGTTCACATCTTTTGCTGATTTTTAATAATTTTTATTGGTTTTGTTTGTTTGTTTGGTGCAGGGGGGCAAACCATGGAGCATTCTACCTCTGAGTTATACCCTGGCTCTTTTTGTTTTCATTTTTATTTTTAAAACAAGTTGCTGAGTTTGGCCTGAAACCTGTGATCCTCCTGTCTCATCCTCCCAAGTACTGGGATGACAGATGTGTGTGCCACCATGCCCGGCTAATCTATTTTATGGTTGAGTTTAAGTGTTCTTTGTATGTTCTGAGTAATGGTACTTTATCAGCTGTACCTTTTGCAAATATTTTCTTATTCTCTTGAGTGACAGAAGGATTTTTCAACCTCACGATGATAAGGTCATCTACCCGACAGTGCCTGTGGTCCCCATTCACCCTGTGTTCTACGTTTGCCCCTAACTTTGCCCACAAATACTTGCCGCAGACATACTGATGTAAGCATTCACTAGTGATTGTTTAACTCTTTGCCCTTCATTTCTATGCCAATACT
This sequence comes from Graphiurus murinus, assembly GCA_004027655.1. Lineage (NCBI taxonomy): Eukaryota > Metazoa > Chordata > Mammalia > Rodentia > Gliridae > Graphiurus > Graphiurus murinus. The sequence continues at coordinate 4,702 of PVLC010034589.1, forward strand.
TCACTTTCCAACCATATACAGATTACATTTTCTTCCGATCCTCCTCCACAGGATTGCAGTCACAGGTTTCCCTCCTTACAGGTTGACTGTATGGAAGCAGTTATTCCTTCAAATATGGTACCTGTTAGGTTCTAATTCAGGAAAAAAGGAACACAAAATATTTTTAAGAAGAAAGGACTTTAGGGCAGAGGATAAAGTATTTTCATTTTCAGGACTAGGGGGGACTAGTAACAGGAGGCTACCAACGGAATTACTGAATTACTGGTACCCCATTATAGAAAATATGCAAAGATCAATGGGACAATTGTCTATTTCTCCACAGCATGCTTTGGCTGCAGAAACAACAGCCAAATAGGGCTTTACTCTCATTTTTCTTTCAAAATATTATGTGAATACAAATGAAAACTAATTAGTCAAACCTACTTCTTATTTGCAACCATGGTTATAAAAATAAGGAAAATGTGGTTCTTAGCTTTCTGGACTTTGGAGTGCAGAGACACAGTACAGTTTTAAAGACACTATACTGGAAGGGAATGGACAATGCTGACCATATTAATCTTACTCAAACCATAGAACAAGTAAAACCTATACAATTTATCAAGATCTATCACATAGTAATAGCTACCTAAGTGTTAGCTATTATGATTATCACTATAGAGAACACTTCTTTCTAGTCCCAAATCTATGATTTCTTACCATTAACTCACAAGCATGTCTTAATTATGTCTGTAGGTCCTCATAAACCTCTAAAAGGCAGAGGAGTTCTGGAAGACACTGTCAGTAGATGGAGGAGAGGGGGGTGGTGGAAGTTCATGATCCAGCCCCAGACAAGATGAGCAGTGCTAGGCAGGGAGGAGCGGATTGAGCTCACATCCACCCACCTGGTCTGGCTCCAGGGAAGCCTGGGTTCCTTTGTGGTTTGCAATGTTGTGATTAAGGACAACTGAGCATCCCCATGGCAGTTCACCTAAGAAACAAGTGAATGCGTTCCCCTAGATTTTCATGTTAACCCTCATCTCCAGCAAGAAGCATAGCTTTAACTCAGCCAGTTAACTGTGGGGCAATGGGAGGTGGAGGCTGTGGAAGGAGAGTCCTCAGTGCTTATTGTTTTATGTTTCATCTTGATTTTTCTGCCATATTAATATTTTCATTTAATATTATGATAATAGCAAAGGTTAGAATTGATCCAGTATATTGCAACGTAGACTCTTTAAGGGAATTATGGGAAACCTTATTTTAAAGATTTACAGTTATTGTTTTCACAGTCTCTTCACTAGGATCAGAATTAAGTGCAATGAGGTAAGAATTCATTGCTTTGAGATTCAGATGTTGAGAATACAAAAAGAAAGACAAGCCTCCCTCATCTTTTTTTTTTTTCAACTCCTCCTTGAAAATATGACAGCAACAAAAGTGGTTTCTTCACCCTTTCTTTATTTTTAATTTTGAAACGGGGCCATTCTCATTAAACTTGCTGAAGCTGGCCTGTACCTGTGACCTTCCTGTTGCCACCTCCCAAGTACAGGAAGGGATTGTAGGCATGTACCACCATTCCTGGCTCATTTCAGTTTTGTTTTGTTTTTAATAAAGATATTTACTGACCAAAAAAAATGGATGTTTAGTAAGTAGCTAATATAAATTGGTTGGAAATGAGAAATGGGAAGATTTTCCCAACACATATACTATGGTTTTCTGTTAAATAAAGTAAGCAGTTCTTTTGTTTGTATTATCTCTCTTGCATCATTCTTACTAAAAGTTAATTTAGCAGAAAAGCATAGGATGGAAAATCTGAGGCTTATCTTTTGAAATTTATTACAGACTGCTCCCCTGACAAATTTCTTTCCATCAGACACTATATGCAAATGGTCAACCAGAACATATTTATTGATTGATCAGCTCCCTGAGAATGAGACTCCATCCTGAAGAGTCCCATTGGCTTTTCCCCTTTGACCTGCTACCTCGAGAGATCCTAAACTCTGACTGCTAAAATTCTCACAGAGGAAAAAGGGAATCAAATTTCCTTAGAAACAACTGTGCCTCCTAGGTAAAAATAGGACTGGATTACTGATCAAAATGGCAGAAAATACAGAATTGTTTTTTTAATTCAGTTAATCTTCAAAGCCCTTTGAAATTGCTACAATGAAGGAGGAAAGACTAGGTCTAATATTTTAGACTAAGTATACTACTTACCTTTTTTATAACTTTTAAACTGAGGTAGTGGGAGGTTCTGAACATTTATTTCAGACCCTCTCCATAAAATGTGCAATGGTAGCCAGGCACAGTGGTGCACACTATAATCCCAGTACTTGGAAGGCTGAAACAGGAGGGTCATAGGTTTAAGTCCAGCCTCAGCAATTTAGGAAGATCCTATTTCAAAATAAAAAGGGATGGAGTGTAGCTCAAAGGTAAAATGCCCCTGAGTATAATTCCAGCACCAAAGGAAAAATTAAAAAAAGGTACAGTGGTATATGCCTATAATTCTGATACTCCCAGCTACTCAGGAGGCTGAGGAATGAAGATCTGACTTCAAGAAGAGACTGGGCAACTTAGCAAGACTCACTCTAAGCCTGTTTCTTACATGACATTTCTTGGAAGCATTAATCAGTATCATTTTTCAGAGATTTTCTTCCTTTCACCATGAAATTCATACAGGGTATTATATAGGGTATATATGAGAGATGTGTACATGTATGCCTCTATCAGCTTACAAAGACGTATGATAACAGTGCACTAATAAAAAAAGAAGGTAACGTGCTACTTTCTACATGTAAAGTAATATGTTAAAATAAATGGACTTTTAAAATTTTCCTTGTAGATCATTATAGACTTAAATAAGAAATGCCCTTCAGCAATTATATTGCACCTTACCACTAGACTTAAGTGTCGCACAAAATAATACATATTTATGCAGAGTCTTCCACTGTTGGAAGATCAGACTAAAAGACACATTTTAAATTACTTATGGAGGAGAAAAGTATTTATGAAAAATACTACTTTATTAACAGTTACAGCCTTTCAGCAAAAGGGTCAGAGCCCCTCCAAGTAGAGGCTTGTTTGTTTTGTTTTTCCCTAAGAATCATGCATTTGCTTCTCAGTAAAGATATACTTGGTGTTGTTGAGTAGATGATATTTTTTTCTGAAAGCAGGATCTCATCTTTGAGTGCAGGAGGAGCAAAATGGCCAGCGAGAGCTCGAGCTCAGACCCAATTCTGTGCTCATAGCCAGCTATTCCCCAAACATAGTACATCACAGGCAAAGTAAAGTGGCATTGGCTCAAAGGTTTCCTACATAGTCTTAAATAGTCTTTTTGAAATTTATTTATGAATATGAATTTAGCATGTAAGTCTAACCAAAAAAAAAAAAAAGATCTACTACACCAAGTACCATATTGGGCATGAAGTGAGCATAAGAAAAGTAGTGTTATATTACAGTAGTGATATGAACAGGCTTTGGAGTCCAAGTGGCCTGAATTTAAGCCTTGCTTGAGCACTTCCTTGTTGACTGTCCTAATGTGCACTAAAGATAGATCAGCGGAAAAGGAGGGATTTATTGGGAAAAAAAAACCCATATAATTCTACAGCTCTGTTTCTCTTTGCCTGCTAGGTCTTATTCAATTAGACTGGCTTGTACTACACAGCTAAAAGCATTGCTACTAGAGGTAATTTTGCTTTATAATCTTTGGTTTACAATTCCAAACCCTGAGCAAGAGCTTATAGTCACCTGATTTTAAATCAAGTGCTGAACTCAAAGACAAGGTGGAAGGATCTGGGATGGATGGTCAGTGATTTGGGATGTATTTATAAAAATTATGACGTTTTCAAATTTCATCACATAGTTACAATGGGTTCAGTATTCGAGAATGGCCTGGTGGATTCATGCCTAAATCCATTTCAGTTAGCTGCCTTCGCTAACTGGAAATGAGAGAAATCCAACTGCAACTTACTCAGCCTAAAAGCTATTAAGCCAGGCATGGTAACACGTGCCTGAAATTCCAAGTAGTTAGTTTGTCTGTCTGTCTGTCTCCCCTCTCATTCTTTTCACTTCACTTGCTCTTAGTCTTCATCATTATTAATTAAAACTTCTCTCCTAGTGACAAAATGCCTGCTAAGTCTCTATTTTTTTAGGTTTCAGTCCACTAAAACCTCTTTTCTAATAGCCCCCTTGTAAATCTAAATGTTCATTTAAATCGGGCTGCTTTAAGTCACATCTCAGCATGAGTAATAATGTAGTTAGGACACTGTTAGGGTGTAGACTGGTCTAGGCTTGAGTCAGGTGCTCAATCATGGAGCAGAGATGTGGAGCCCCACACAGAAAACATGGAAGGGCTTTAGAAGAATTGATCCTTCTTTGTAAACTGAGGTTATTGCCATAAAATGATACAATGAAGGCCAAAAAACAAATAACAAAAGCTTATAAATAATATCTTATGAAAAGAAGTAATAGGCAGAAGGTGAAGTAATTGCACTAGTAGAAGAACATTTCTTCTCAGAAGAAAAAGCAGTGCTAATTTGGTATTGAAAGTAACACAGTAGCCTGGTCCAGTGGTGCACACCTGTAATCCCAGTACTTAGGGGCTGACACAGAAAGACATCAGGTTTGAGGCCAGCCTTAGCAACTTAGCAAGACCATGTTTCAAAAAAATGAAAAAAAATGAAGGTATTGAATGCCCTGGGGTTCAAACCCCAGTATGAAAAAAAAAGAAAGCAAGGAAAGAAGGGAGGAAGAAAGGGAGGGAGGGGAAGAGGAAGGAGGAAGGAAGGAAGGAAGGAGAGAGACATTATGGGGAGAGTAGATATATTTTTGCTCATCTTTTAAGAATACTATTTAGTTCAGTACATGCAAGGGTCCAGGAAACACAACCTTGTATTGGCAAAACAAATGTATGTGGCTTTTTCTGAGCAGCGTCAGAAAATAAAATGTTCTAGAAGCATTGGTAATGAGTAGGTGGACCTAAAAATCTTCACAGAGAAAAACAAATGAAAGCATGGGAGAACTATTAAAAACACAGGCCACCTCTCATATTTCTGGGGATTAGTGACTTCAGTTAGGTGGCAATAAGATAAGAGCTGGTGAAAAGTGGTCCACTTGTCTTTAAGGTTCATTCATAGGCTGGTGAAGTTTGGTTAAAATTACCTTGGTTGAAGCTACAAAAAATAAATGTACTAATAATAGAGAGAAAATTGGAGGGAGGAAGAAAGAAAGGGAAGGAGGGAAGGAGAGAGGGAGAGAGAGAGAAAAATATGAGGAAAAAGAGATACAAATTATATCAGAATTTAGAAGTTATATATTTTAAGGTATAAAGATATTAAGGGGGAAGAACTGACCTTGACCTGAATCTTGTTGAAGAATCTATAATCTAGAAGTAAATATAGGACCTTTACTTAAGTAACTAATATATAATGTAAAAAAAACGGGATCACCATGTATTTGGCAATTTAATGAAATATTAATAATAATATATCATTAATAATATAATAGTATATGATAATTTGGTATTTACTAAGCACACACTGAGATAAATGTGGTGATAATATTTTAAAAGAAAACAGATAAAGTTTCCAGAAATGATGGTGAATACCTGTAATCCCATACTTGGGAATCTAAGACAGGAGGATTGCAGATTCAAGGCCAATTTCAGCAATGTAGAGAGACTCTCAACAACTTAGTGATCCTATTTCAAAATAAAAAAATTAAAGAGCTGAGGGAGGGTATAGCTCAGAGCTCCTGGGTTCAATTCCTAGTATAGAAGAAGAAGAAGAAGAAGAAGAAGAAGAAGAAGAAGAAGAAGAAGAAGAGGAGGAGGAGGAGGAGAAGAAGAAGAACAAGAAGAAGAACAAGAAGAAGAACAAGAAGAAGAGAAAAATAGAAAAATTCATAAACAAGTTACATTTTAAAATACTCAATGGAAAGAAACGTATTTCTGGCATAGAAAAACCACAGAAGTAGAACAATGATGAAAATGTCACTATTATGTCACCTTGTTTCATGAAGCTGTTCAGTTTAACCAAAGCTAAGGAATGGTGAAAGTACTATATTAGTAGCTTATACAATCCTAAGAGGTGGGCTGCGCATGGTGGCATGTGCCTGTAATCTTATTGCTTGGGAGGCTGAGAGAGAAGAATTGTAGGTTTGAGGCCAGCACTTGGCAACTTAACAAGACTCTGTTTCAAAATAGAAAATAAAATAAGGTTGTGGATGTAGCTCAGTGGTAGAATGCCCCTGGGTTAAATCCCCAATACCACTAAATAGATAAATAAGTAAATATAAAAAGTGCCAGATTAATTAATTGTAAATATACTACCATAATATCTCTTTGTAGTAAAAATTAGAATTGCTGAATGGTGTGTCAAGAACATGGCATCCCAGATGAAGAACAAGTACACAAAGTAGAAGTTGAGTCTAAGAAGGAATGAGATGATATAAGGTCCAGACCTTAAATGACATGTTCAGAAATTTGATCTTTTTTTTTTCCATAAGCACTAGAGAACTGGCAAAGATTTTTCTGTAAGGTGATATTATAAATATACTTTGGAAACAAGTCTGGCAGTATGTGGTAAAGAGAGGTACAAGTTTATTTAGGAAATTATTGCTATAATTCTGCTGGGAGTAGTGATACAGCCTCTATAATTATTTGAATTTAGAATATCTCCCTAGACCTCATGAAACAAGATAACAATGTTGGAAGCAAGTCTTAGTTCCTAAGGAGGAGTTCCTGAGGGTATAACCTTGAAGCATATATATTCTTCCTCTTCCCCTTATTCTCTTTCTGCTTCCAACCTCAGTGATGTGAGAACAAAGCCTTGTGCTATCCCTCTCTCCTCTTCCTGCTGCCATGCTCTGAGCACTACACACCCACCTGAAATGAACTGAACCTTTAAATCTTCAAAAACTGTGAGCAAATAAATTTTCCTTCTTCTAAGTTCTGTGGCCAGTCTTTTTAGATTACATCAGTGAGAATGTTCACCAGAACAGAAATTGGTACCAAAACGGGGATAACTACTATATCTAAATCTAACCATGTATTTTGTGAGTCTTGGGAACTGGTTTTTCAGAGGAAGTTGGAAGGGTCAAAATGTGAATAGAAAAGAAAACAATAGAGATCGTGCTCAGGGGATTTCAGAGGGCAAAGAGGATGCCATAGAAAAATGGAGTACAGGCCACACGTGTTACATTCTGGCACACAAATTATCAGCATTTTTTCCATGTCCTAAAACTTTGTTTGAGGCCAAATTTAAAGATGATGGACTGATTAACTTGATGGAGGGAATCTGAAAACACAAAAATATCCAAACTGCATTATGAATATTGATGTCCACATTCAGTGGATTGTACACTAAATTTCAAGAGCAAAAAGTAAAGCAGAGAGACTGTATAGATTCACAGTTTGGCCGAAAAAGCATGTGTAAAATTGAAATACAAAGAGATAATATTGTAGAAGAAAGTAAGATTGATGGAAAGAAGGAGTAAACAGTGGCCACAATAGAGATGGGGCCAATGGTGGCCATGATGGAGACAGGGCCAACAGCTGCCCAGATGGAGGCTGGCCCAGTGATGGCCTGAACTGGGGTCGGCCCCATGGCTGTAATTGAAAAGCGCCCAGCAACAGTGATTAAAGAGGACATGACTACATTTCCTGCTGGCAGACAATCCTGGTGCTCATGTAATTCTGGCTTTGCTGGGAAAAAAAAAAAAGGAGTCAGGAAGGCTTCCTCCCAGATTTCAAAGAAAGACCTAAACATCCAGGTAATGTATGACAGAATTAGAATCTTTGCCAGCAGGCCCAAATGGTGCAATTTGTAAAGCTGAAAGGGTGAAACCAAGGTTGTAAAAAAAGTCTATGAGATTTAAAGATGACAGAAACATGGAATGACAGTTGGAAACTCTGCCAGCTGCAAGCCATGGAGATAGGCTAGAAGAGCCAACATGCCACCCATTGTAATCAACCAGGCCATAAGGGTGGGGATTCCAAGGCCCCCTAATCCACGTGCCCTGGATTCCAAAAATAGAGCTGCAGGATCAAATGCTTGCCCTGCTGGATTTTGATATGGTTTTGCTCTGTACTCTGTGCTATTGTACATTGGCTGTATGAAACTTGCTTTTTGTTTTCACAGAGGCTCACAGCCAGGAATTTATCTTGAGTCTCAGAGGAGACTTTAAACTTCTGACTTTGGGGTGATGCTAAAACTTTTAAGACTATGGGAATTCTTGGAAATGGAATAAATTCATTTTGCATTGTGAGGTGGTTGTAAGATCTAGGGGAATGTCCCCCTAGCCTGGAAACCAGGTAGTAATATTGGAAGCAAAGCTTAGTCCCTGAGGAGCAGTCCCTGGGGATATAGCATTAGGACTTACATACCCTTCCTCCTTCCCCTATTCTCTTTCTGCTTCCAAGCTCCATGATGTGAGAGTGAAGTCTTTTTTCTCTCCCACCACCGTGCCCTGGGCTCTGCACACCCGCCTGACATGAACTGAGCCTCTAAATCTCCAAAAACTGTGAACAAATAAATCTTCCTTCCTCTAAGATGTGTGATCAGTCCTTTTGGATTATTGCAGTGAGCATGTTGACTGGGGCAGCCTCAAATAGAACTCTCTCAATAGAAATAGGAAGGAGAAAAGATAAGAAAAATGATTCCAAAATACAACAAATAAATCATATTGCAAGTGGAGATAAATGAGTCAATAGGAAAAATTTCTATGATTTATAATTTTGGTTTCCAGGGAAAGATAACAGGAATGACAGGAAGAACAAATATTTTGGAGAGCAGAAAGGGAATGTTGGTTGAGGACTGTTGAGTTAGCACAGAACCTCCAGTTACAGTTATTCAGTGGATATTTAGAAATCTCTGACTTCAACTCTTGAGAAAGTTGAGATCTAGATATTAAAATATGAATTTTTCAATTATCACTTAATATCAGGAAAACTAGTGTTTTTCCTTTACTCTCATACCACAGTCAATACAGACTTCTATGAAAAGACTTTTGTGACCTCAACAGGTGTGAGAGCTTCTCCACCACTAGCAAGTGAGTAATTCATTTCCAGAAGACACCAGCTGGGTGTCCTGGAATCCAATTCAGTCCTGACACTACCTGAATATATCGTCAGATCTCATAGGTTGAGAGTCCAGTGCCCAAGGCTGCACCACCTTGATTTAGATGCCAGTCAAATGACCCAGGTTGTTTACTTGTGGATGTGAATGACTGTACAAATTGGAGCTTCTGCAACCTCTTCCTTAGGTTTGATTTACTTGCTCCAGTGGCTCAGAACTTAAGGAAACACTGACGAATGCTTACTCATTTATTATAAAGGATATTGTCAGAGAGGTATCCAAGTCTCTTGGCACCACATATGCTACCAGGTGGGAAATTTAAAAATTATTTCTTGCAACCTCAGTCCTTGTGTATCTGCTTGGGAAGCATTAAACAGAAAGCACAAACGGGGGACACAAGTTTATTTATAGAAGTGAAGGCTCCCTATGAGAAGGGGGGTGAGGGGTTGTGTCCCAGGGGAAAGCTTCTGGAGCTGTTCTGGAATTGTCTGTTCTGTGGGACTGAAAACAGCCTGGGGCAATGGTTATACTCTAGAGAAGAGTTTTCCAGGCTCCTGCTCCTGGGAAAGGAAAATGGCCGGGGCAAGAGTTACACTCCAGGGATGGGTCTGAGTGGATCCATTTCCAGGAAAGGGAAATGGCATAGGATTTGTGGAGTTTTGGATTACTTCTGGATACCTTCTTTATACTTATTGCATTTTTTTGTGATTGACTGCCCTTTGCATGTGGTCCCTAAGTGACCCTGCTGCTGTTTTTCTGTCCCCTTCCCACAGGGGAAAGGGTTGGGGGATTCAAAATGAGCAAGGTTCTACAGATAAACTTGGGGTTCACTCCAGCTAAACCCATCTGCTACTGTCTAGCTAGCTAGGTAGCCATATTACAAATAATGCAGATGAAGAGTTGCATAGAATAAGTGAGATGAAGACTTGTATGGAGATTCCATGCCCTCTGTCTCTGAGCTATACTCCCAACCATTTTTATTTTATTATTGTTGTTTAACTTTGAAAAAGGGTCTCTCCAAGTTGATGAGGGTTTTGCTAAGCTGCCAAGGATGACCTCAAACCTGTGATCCTCCTGTCTCAGCCTTCCAAGTACTGGGATCAGAGCATGCATCACCATCCCAGGCTTTATGGCTATGTTCATCTCTTTTGAAATTACTATTTATTCACTTGCAAACTACATTTTGTATGTGTGTATGTGGTACTAAGGATTGTACCCAAAGATGTTTAACGACTAAGCTGTACACCCCCAGCCATTTTTATTTTAAAACAGTGTCTCACTTAGTTAACACATGCTGCCCTCTAATCTGTGATCCTCCTGTCAGCCTTTCAAGTATCTAGCTTACAAACTACATTCATAATTAAAATTCACCTTTATCTAAAATAAAAGACTTATGCTCAAAGTTCATTTCTCCAAACCCTGACCTTTTAGATTTCTATGGTAACTTCATTGCATAGAAGTGATTGAAGCATGGAAAACTACGTAAAAATGTGTTTTGGACAAAAAAGGTAGGATAGAATGGTAATGGACTGAGTGGGAAACACAGTGAGGCCTGTCTGTTTCAGCATTCTGTGTGAATCACTTTTCCCTACAGTGTATGGGGCAGGCCCTTCTTGGGCTAAGAAGGATCCTGTGATCTACTGTGAAAGGTCAAAGAATTTGAGGAGGGGTTAGGAGACAAGAACCATGAAAGAAAACAACAACCACACACACCCACACACACACACACACACACACACACACACACACGTTTGAATACTGTTGTTTGAAATTGTATATATTCAGTATTAGTTAAAAACAAAGGATTAGTTTTATTTGCTTCTAGTCAAATGAAGCATTCAAAATCATTGCATTGGTTATAGAGATGGAAGAATGACAGCCATCCTCTAATAAAGATTCTACACAGTGATCCTAGGCAGGAACCCAGATGGTGCTACCCGGTCCCTGCCACACGGAGGCCAACACAGGAAATCGAGCTCAGGAAGTGGAAATGAAACCTGACCTGAGCTCCTGTATTGGTATCCCTAACTATTACTGATCCAATCCCACTGGAGCTGTGTCATCTGGAGCTGTGTCATCTGTATGTTGATGCCATTGGGGGCCAACACAGGAAATCTAGCTCAGGAAGTGGAAATGAAACCTGACCTGAGCTCCTGTATTGGTATCCCTGACTATTATTGATCCAATCAGAACCTGTCCCACTGGAGCTGTATCATCTGCATGTTGATGCCATTAGGGGCTCAGACCTGGAGCTTTGCTCTCTAAGCTTCACTGGTGAATAAACTCACTGCCTCCTGATCCAGCCTCTGGGTCTTGCATCTGTGACCCCGACTCCCTTGCAACAGTCCCTCTTGAATTGATGTGTGGGTACCAAAAATATAATTTATTTAATGAAATTTAAAAAGCACTGAGAAATCAGAGCAATCAAAAAGGAGACTGAAAAAAACAATCCATTGACTTGTAGAGAAAGGAAAATGCAAATGATGTGGTTAATCATAGGAAGCTTCATGAGGAAAATGAACTTTGAGCTTAAGTCTTTAAGGTAAACATGAGTTTTAATTAAAAATGTAGTTTGTAACTGAAGAAACAGTATATTTAAAAATATCAGTGACTCTATGAGAAGTGCAGACACAATAGACACAGAGCTTCTTTATATATGTGTCTACAGTGGATGCTCATAGAAGGCTGGTGTCTTTCCTCTAAAGTTCCCATTTGGAAAGATAGCATTGATCCACTTGAAATGTTTACAATGTTCATTGGCTTCTATATTTTACCTATATGTAGAAACTGAGAAAGAACTTATTCTCCCAGTGTTTAAAACTAAACTATGAGGAGAATGCTTTGGGGCACTGAATATGAGTAATCCAGGATTTTCTAAGTGAAAGAAAATCAGAAATAAGTCTGACATTCACTCGAGTGTCCTACCTGGGAGCAACTTTCCAAATAACCCAATGGGAAGTGGGGTCCAAGCAGCGAATGTGAGGTAGGGGAGAAGAAATAGAAGTAATGGGTAGAAAGGAGGCGTAAAGGGAGAACAAAGAAAATGTCACATTAATATGGAGGCCTGTGGCAACATTTCCCAAACCCCTACTCCTCAGCCACATCTGCTGCACCCAAAAGTTTCT
>PVLC010034590.1:0-16813 GCA_004027655.1 Graphiurus murinus
TTTTTTCATTCTTTCAATAGCCCATTGCTAACTTCTGCACACTGGAATTACCAGCAGGTATGAGATGCAATTTCAGCACTTAAGGAGTACAGAGAAAAATGAGGGAAACATATGAGTATATCAAAACCTAGAGAATTGTGAAGTAAGTGCTACCCAACTGAAGGATACAGGGTTCCACAGAGCACACAACCTGACATCACTATTAGACAGTGAGGTCATGAGAGAATTTTCAGAGGAGATGCTTAGATAGGGTATGGAAGTTAAATGGATTTAGCCAGTTGGAGAAATAACACTGAAGGCATGATTACTATAAACAAAACCAAAAACATGTAAATGACTACTTAGGCCACTTACCTTTCACCATAAGTGACACTTAGCTCATCCAGAACCCCACTGAGTTTAACTTGAAGTTCTTTTAGAGTGGTACTAGCTTCAGTATCCAGCTGCAGAAAGATCATAGAAAATATTACTTTGGAGCTTTGAGAAGCAAATCTCTGCTTCTTTTAGAGCATTTTGTTTATTGTATGGTAACTTCAAACAACACATTTTTATTTTTGTCTTTGAAATCAAATTAAAAAGTTTGAAAAATTGTGCAGAAATCAGGAAGGTTCTTATATATGGAGAACTGAGTTGCATGGCATGCTTCCATATAAGAGATAGGCAGCAAAGGTTTTGTTGGTTACAGCAATGAGATGCAAGGCATGACACAAAACATCCTGCAGAACGTGTTTTCATAATTTAAAAAACCCAATACATTTAATATATGTGTTCCTTCCAAATATACTTCAGTCCTTAATATCACTGTAAACGAATAGGACAAATGAAAATAAAAATTCAGTTAAAAGCTACCTTTTGAGAACACGGTGAGTATCCCTAATTCAAAATGCTTGGCACCAGAAGTATTTCAGATTTTGGAACATTTGTCTAGACTTTATTGGTTTAGCATTTGCTATCCAAAACTTTGAAACCTGAAATGCTACAAAATCTAAAATTTTTTGAGTGCTGATGTGATACTCAAAAAATTTTGAGTTTGGAGCTTTTTGGATAAGGGATGCAGAGCCTGTATTGTGTTGTAACTTATTAGAATATTTCCAGGTTTTCTCAACTTTGGGATTTTGAGTACTATAATAAGGAAATTATCCAAGCACTTCCACGTTTCTTTGGAGATGATAAGCCTGACTTCTCCCCTATGGTGCCATTTGTGACTCAAAGGTCAAGATTCAAAATTTAACATTTTATTTTATTTTTCTTTGGGAATTCAATAATTTACAACTCAGAGCTAATCCCATGAATGTATATGGGGATAAAAGAAAAACAGTCAGATCAAGGTAACTTATTTTGATACTTGCTTTACAGTGCAAACTATAGAGGACAACTTTTCTTTTTATCTGACTTGTTTATAAAATAATATTTATTTTACAAAATAGATTAAGCTATAATTAAACAAATAAACAAATGATTCACCAATCCATTAAGTTGAATCTTTTCTTGCAATTAAGTTGAAAAATCAACGCATTTTTAACAAGCATTTTAGAAAGTTTTAATCCTGTTTGTAAGTTGTGCTTTTATAAAAATTGTGCTCTTGGTTGTAAACCAAACCAAATCAAACCTTATAAAACATGCATTGTAACAAGCAGAGAGAAATTAATGTAAAAGGCAATCTGGGATGCTGGATCAAATTCTGAATTTATGATAAATCTTTCACCTACACTCCATAAAAGGTTCAGGAATTTCAAAGTCTAGGCTGGTAAAGTGTAGTTGTACTGAACAGAATAAACCATAGTCATATAGGTAGCACACATAGGTACACCATTGACATGTTTTACACACCATTAAACTGTGGTAATATAAATAACTTTTCTGAGAGAGAGAGAGAGAGCTAGTATGCAAGGTTTATTTTAAGTTCTTTTTAAAAATGTTTTTATTATAAGACAATCTTGTTAGGTAGAAAAATTACCAATACTTGAATATTGGTACTCAATACCTTTATTGGTGCATTCTAATTATACATCATAGTGAGATCCAAAGTGATACATTCATGCATGCACATGTCACTTGTATTTCCCTCTGCATCACACCCTATTCCTTCCTTTTCCCTACTCATATTTGTTAGTGAGATTGGTCCACATACCTTCATATATGGACTTAACATTACTTGAACTGTTTCCTTCCTCCTTTTTCCTCTCCAAACCTCCTTCCCCAACTTCCTTTAACCATTCTACTGGTCTCTCTCCTCATTTATCTGGAGTCCTTTTTTCTCTCCAATTTTCCTTCTAGCTTCCACATATGAGAGAAAACATGTGGCCCTGACTTTCTGAGCTATACTACTCTTTAGTATCTTTCCAAAAGAGTCAAGGTATGTTATTTTTCTTTAAGTTTCACATTTACTTATCCTATAAAATGCAATGCACTTATCACTTCCTTTTGCAAACCTTTCCCAAAGTGTCTGAGCCCTAGGCAGTTAGAGGTTCTAGCTTCTGCACTAAAGGTGATTTTTCCTATTATTGCATAGACAGTGCTCTCCTGCAACTGCTTTCTTATAAATCCATCTTTTTCATAGAACTTTATCTTAATTTTCTAGTCAAGTGTCTCTTCCAATTCCCTGCAGGGTTCCACCTGATGTTTGAGGAAGGAGGCAAGAACAGAGAGGACCAGACCATGTCAGACTATCCTGATATTTGTCTGGTTCAGAAAGTATATTACCATACCAACTCTGCATATGTTTCTTTTCTTCCTAAGCCCAAAGTCTTTCCCTATGGATCTAAAGACAATATATGTTCTTCCACCTTCTAAGAACAGCAATTGTTAAATTGACTATCAAACTCTGGATAGGTCTATAGCCAGTGGGTTACGAATTGGCACTGAAATACTTCAAATACCTCAGTACAAATTCTTGCACGATAGAGACTTCTTCACTTGGAAGAAGTTAATCTTTAGTATGAATATTATTTCTTTTCCACCGTTTTTATTACTATTTCATTTTTTCACTTCTCCAGGTTACTAGGCTGCCTTGCCTGTGTTCAGCTCACCGGTATTAAGGTGCTATTATTTGATAATCTAAAGAAATTCAGATCAGGAAGAAAAGTCAATGCTTGGCCCTCATTTACCCAGCAAATGAATCCTAAATGTATTCATTAGTATTGCGGGTTTATCCTTTTGAATATTTTTGAATTAAATCCTTTATTTTTGCATTGAATCCTTTAATACTTTTGCATTATCATTTAATATTTTTGCATTAAGTTTTTTAATAAATGCAAACTTTATCATTATGTCTATGAAAATGAAATTCTCATTTCTAACAAAAACTCTGATCAAGCTCATGGTTCCTTCTAGATTTTGTTCCATCTATTGCACCTTTCTCTTCATCGTTAATCCCTCAATTGTTAATTTTACTACCTCATCCTATAAATATGCTCCAATAACATTTATGCTAAAATAAAAAATTGAGCAAATAATGAAAGAATGGCCAAACTTATTTGGACCTACCCCCTCATTGATATGTAGTAATATATTGACTTTCACACTGCTCACAACATAAGTAGAGGACTTGTTGGCTACACATTCTTATCACTCAAACATTCATTAGTCTTCTTCAATGTAGCTTCTCATCTGGATATATCACTCATACATTCACATATAGGTCAACAATAATCCCCCCCCCTTTCTCTCTGTACTGGGGATTGAACCTAGGGGCATTTTTTATTTTTTTGTTTTGAAATGGAGCATCACTAGGTTGCTGAGAGTCTTGCTACATTCATTGCTCATCCTCCTAAGAACTGGTATTACAGGCATGCACCACCATGTCTGGCTAACAATGATCTTTTAATTATCAAATCCAGGGACCTCATTTATCCTACTCAGTCTTAACTCCTACTGGTATTAACTGTATTCTCAAGCTTTCAATTCCTTGCTCCTCTAGCTGCCCATAATTTGTATATTTCTTTCATTGACTTCAAGTCCTCTGTTTATCCCTAACATATTAGTGTTCTTCAGTTTTTCCTTTCCAGTCTTCTTTTCATTCTATACTCTCTGCTTAAGCAATCACATTCATGTTGATGGCTTTGACTACCACTCATGCTACCAAATCTATTATCTGTAGCCGTAATGCATGCCTGGGCATCTTGTCTGCATTCTCAAGTGCAGACAATATTTTTTCCACTGTGATGGTCCACACGTATACCAGTCACAGAGGTATATAAAAAGTAGAACTTATTACCTGATCATCCTTAACTTATATTTCCTTTTGTTTTTCTCTAATTTGGTTAACAGCATACAATTGTTTAAGGCAGACTTCAGGCATTTTTAATTTCTGTCTTCTTCCTTTCATATTTACTTGGACACCAAATATAATTGATAATATCTCTTAAATGTTTTCTCCTTTTTTCCAGTCCTTTTCACTTTCTGATTCAGTATTTTCTCATCTAGTCTATTATGATAATCTCTAAGTTCTTTTCTTGTTTTCTATTTTCTCATTCCATCCTCCTAATTGTGTTCCCAGAGTTGCTTTATTAAATCAAAATCTAATTTTAGCACTTGCTGACCCCTCAAACTGTCTTTCAACAAGAAAATTGCTTCCAGCAATTTCTCACAATCTTATCTCACAATCAATTCTCTCCAACCTTTCCATTTACCAGAATATTTTTATCTTATAAGACTAGTTAAAACTAGAATGCATGATTGAGAAGTCAGTGAAAATTTCCTACTAAAACCAGCATTAGGATAATCTCCCTGCAATGCTCTAAATCATTTTGTAGAGCTATAGACCTGCTTGGATACTGAAGTGAGTTTCCAGAAGTAAAATATATGGCCCTCTGTATTGCAAACAAATGTGTCACAGTTTCGCAATACTACTGTTGTATGCTCCTCCCTTCCTTCCTTCCTTCCATGCTTGTAACGTCTTGGTTTCGAAAAGTAGCTCTCTGTCATCCTAATTGAAGAGAGTGTGCAATGAATCCAATTGCCATAGTGCTTCAAATTACCTAAATGCCTTTGAGATGTGTCCAGTTAGTTTCTTTAGCCTAGACAACTGAAGAGGAAAAAAAAAAGACCGCCCTATCTTTGGAAATTTATTCACTATAGTTTTGAATTAGTGAATATATAGAGAAGCTTGGATTTTATATATCAAGTTTTCTGTACTGTTTTACTTAAAATTACATCTTCAAGTCTCGTAGGAGTGATATATTCTTTTCTCTTAGTTTAAACATTTTCTTCCATTCTTGCCTACACTAAACACATTAATCCTCTATTTTATGGATTGTTAACAAAGTTCTTGTCCTTCTATCCACATAATTTTAGAACAGAGTTCAACTTCTTTCTTTTTGAGGTGGGAAAACCAAGGCCTAGATAATGTGTCATGTTTTTGGAGCCACAAGGAGATTGAAGAGCAGTGCTTTTAAAATGCATTTTCTCTGAAACAATTTCCTTTTGAAAATGTTCATTAAAAAAAAAATAAGCAGCCAGACATGGTGGGGCACGTTTCTAATCCCAGTACTTGGGAGGCTGAGACAGGAGGGTCACAGGTTCGCGGCCAGCCTCAGCTACTTCGTGAGGCCCCCAGCAACTTAGTGAGACCTTGTTTCAAAATAAAGAATAAAATGGGGCTGAGGGTGTAGCTCGGAGGTAGAATTCCCGTGGGTTCAATCCCGAGTACCAAATAAAAGATCCCCAAGTATGATCATTTAGTTGAAAAGTGGGAAGGAACCGAGAACTTATTAGTTGCATCTATTGGCCAGCTAACTGTAAAACTGTACAAAGTAGAAATAAATGAGGAATAGAAGAAATGAAACATTTGATATTTAGCACTTGTCCTGTAAACACTGTCTTTTTGCCCAGCCCCGCTATTTAACCCATTTGGTTGCTCACATTACTGCAGCCATAATGAACCACTGTTCACAATGTGAATATTTGTCAGTCAACTGACCATCAAGTCATGGGAGCATTTTCAAGAGATGCCTGAGGACTATTCTGCCAACAGGGAAGAGGTAGGGCTGCCCAAGTTTCAGAACAGAGAGGAAGGCTAATGGCTGCAATGTTACAATTAGGAGAAATAAGTTCTGATGTTCTACTCTGCATTAGGATGAATATAGTTAGCAATAATATACTGTGTATTTCAAAATACCTAGAAGAGAGGATTTTTACTGCACTATCTAGAAAGAAATGATAAAAGTTTAAGGTGAAACATATGCTGATTTTCCAGGTTTGACCACTACAATGCTTACATGAATTGAAATCTCATATTGTACCCCATAAGTATATACAATGACTGCATGTCAATAAAAAATAAAGATAATAAAGTCTAGAAAAAAAGAAAAAGTAAAACAAAGAAGTTTTACTAGTGACTATGATGACTTGTGGTTTGTTAGAGTAGGCATAAGCAATTGAAGATCATCACAACAAAATATTGAAATAGATTTATTGTAGAGGATGATAGTTATAGTGAAAGAATTTCCCTCCTTCTCAGATGTGGAATGTATCTTTCTTAAGATTCAGAGAGAGGTTAGTCTAAAAGGAGACTTGGAGTATGTGAATGACCCCATGCTCTCCCTTGTCCTCTGTGGAACAGGGTTAACAAGCAGCGCCTGCCTGGGTCTGTATTTCATTTTGATGTGGATCGCTAGCCTAGAAACCTCTCAACCACCTTCATGGTACCTTTTCTTAATTTCATAAGTGTAGCTATCAGCCAAACTTTCTATGGTAGTATTGCTGGATTCTTAATCATATTTATTAAATCACCTCAATACAAGTTGCTCTTCTAGCCCTCATTATTCTCTTAATTTTCTAATATATCCAATTTAATTGCAGAAATGGTTAGGAGAAGGAAGAAACCCGACAATATCTTCATGTTCCCAAAAGAAAAGGCCAGCACTTCAAATACTCAATTCTCCTTGTTATCTGTGCTATGAACTAAAAATTGGTTGCATTTATTAAATTCAGTCAAATGGAATCTCACTTTTGAGCTTTATTTACACAACTTCTCCAGAAGTTAGAGGTTTGAATTTGTTTTGATTATTACAGGATAAGACATAACAATCACGATTTTCATTTAAAGATATTTTTAAGTTTAGAGAGACTGTTGATTTTCTCTCACAAACCATTTCTTTGGTTGATCTGATTCCACTAACAAACTCCAAGTGTTTGGAAGATGGGTAGTGCATGACAGTAATTTCCACATCTCCAGTGCCTAGTGAAATTTACATGTAACAAGTGCTCAGTAAATAAATATTTGTTGAATGAACAAATAAAGGAGTAAATTCTGCCTTCGTATTCCACATGCTGTTTTCCATAGAGGAGTCAGAGAAGAAGAGATCTTCCAGTGAGTGGTCAAGGTGGTCATGGGGCATCTGGCTTCTGAGCCTCCTTTTCACTAGGTGCTATCTCTGCTCAAATTGTTTTATAAGATGTTACTCCTTGTAAACACCTGAGGCCAAAGATTTTTCTTTTTCTCTTCCTTCCTTTTTTTCTTCTTCTTTCTCTCTCTCTCTCTCTCTCTCTTTTTTTTTTTTTTTGGTACTGGGATTGAACCCAGGGACATTCTGCCTCTGAGCTACCTCCTCAGTCCTATTTTATCTATTTATTTATTTTAATTTTTAAAATAGGCTCTCACTAAGTTGTAGAGAGACTTGATAAGTTGCTGAGGCTGGTTGAAAACCTGAGATCCTCCTCCCTCAGTCTCCTAAGTACTCTAAGTACTAGGATTAGAGGCATGCACCACCATGCCCAATTCCAAAGACATTTTTAAAGAAGTATTATTTCGTTCTCCAACTTCTGCCCTCCCCCTCTCTACAGATACAGTAAATATAAGTAAGCAACAATGAGTACTTAAACTTTGTAGTTTGCAAAGTTTTTTAATTGCTTTAGAAAACAATATTAGAACTGAAAGTAAGATATAATAGGACTAGTTGAAATTGATGATTTTATTATTTAACTATGTCTAACATACACTTTTAGTTTATACTTTATCTTGTAGTTGCTGCAAAAGATAGAAACATAATATTGATCCTAATTGATTTATTAACTACTAAATTACATTTTTATTAAGGAAAAGACAAAATAGTTCAGAAACTTGAGCATTAAGTTTAAAATATAATGCCACTTACTATAAGATTATAGGTAAAATGTAATCATAAAGTCCAGAATGTTTAAAAGAATTCTGGACATATGTATATGACTACAAATTTGCCACCTATTCCTTGGGATTATTATATTCTTTAGTACAAATATTTTCCTGCAATATTATTTGCCATTTCAGTGGCCCTTCACACACACTGAAAACACAGAAGGTAGACCAGTCAGAGTTGTACACAGAAAAAGCAAAGAGGTTATTCTGAACTATTTTCTAGTCACCTCATTCCTGTTCTAAAAACATAGAGCAGTAGTTCTCAAAGTGTAGTCCCAAGACCTGGGAATTTATTGTAAATAAAAATTATAGCGCCCTGCCCTAGACATAGTGAATCAAACACTCTGGAAGTGAAGTGTAACAATGTGCTTTAACTAGCTCACCAGTTAGTTCTGATGCATGTTGAAGTTTAGCGACTACTGGCAGGGAGTATTATATACTTCAAAGCAGCGATCTTCAATCCCCTGTTGCTCAGTGCAGATAAAGTGAGAGGGTAGTATCAAGTGGAAAATGACAGAGGTTAATTTCTTTTCTTCCTGATCTGGGGTTGCTTAGCTAATGACAGAGTCCATGTTGCTAATAGTTTTGCAATAAATTTCAGTGAGCTTCACACACACACACACACACACACACACACACACACATATACACACTCACACACTTTGGGGAAGTCAAATGCAACTTCCAATCAATGCACCAAATTCATTATTAAAAATTAAATATGAAGTCGGGCATTGTGGTGCACATTTGTAATCCCAGCATTTGGGAGGCTGAGACCAGGAGGATCCGGGTTCTCGGCCAGCCTCAGTTCCCTAGTGAGGCCCTCCATACTCTGCAATATAGTGAGACTCGGTTTCAAAATAAAGAATAAAAAATAGGGCTGGGGGTATAGCTCAAAGGTAGATTGCCCCTGAGTTCAATCCCCAGTACCACAAAAAAAAAAGTAAATAAATAAATATGATATAAATCTGTATCTCTGAAAAAAATTATTAAATTATTAATTTGCTTATTAGAATGTACCCAGTTTAAGACAATGGGTTATGTTACAGATTTCTTGGCCATGTGTAAGTTTATACATATATGAAAGTTACTTTACAGGAAAGCTTACCACTATGAGATGAGTCAGAGGGCTCAATCTTTTCTTTTTTTGTTGTTGTTGTGCTATTGGTGATTGAACCAAAGGGTATTCTACCCCTGAGCTACATCCCTAGCCCAATTTCATTTTTTATTTTGAAGTTAGGTCTCACTAAGTTGCCAAGACTGACCTTGAACCTATGATCCTCCAATCTCAGCCTCCTAAGTACTGAAATTAAGGATATGCATCAATACACCCCGCTTAAATCATTTTTATACATATCAATAAAGATAATATTACCACTGTGTCCACTTTTGTCTGCTTCGTGGCCAATGAATGAGAGAATTTAATTGAACCAATCAACCAACATGTCTACCTAAGTGTCTTAATTGTGGCCAGTTTCTAGTATTTGAAGTACTGTCAATAGTTATTAGGCCCATGGATAACTATAGATTCTACCACTTGAGATAATTAGATAATCCTACCAATATTGTGAAGAAGTAATGCATTTTCTGCTTACACTTCCAGTCATAATTCTTCTAAATCCATCACTATATGTTTTTAGCATACCATAATCAAAATCTTAAGACTTCTTGAAAAGAAATTAAATTTTAAAGTATTTAATTTTCTTTTTCATATACTGGTACAAATTAGATTGTAGATCAAGGAAATATTACTAAGTCCTTCCCATAAGCTACAGCAACATTTCTGTTATGAAATGAATACAGGCTAAGTATTTATTTGCAATTGATATATGCTGTTATATTCATGAAATAATTAAGCTATTAAAATAATAGAAACTGATCCAAGCATGATAGTGCACACCTGTGATCCCAGTACTTGGGAGGCTGAGACAAGAGGATTGCGGATTCCAGGCTAGCTTCAGCAACTTAGTGAGGCCCTCAGCAACTTAGTGAGACCTTCTTTGAAAATAAAAAATAAAAAGGGTTAGGGATATATTGTAGAAATATAATGTCCCTAGGTTCAATTCCTAGTATCACCAAAATAATAATAATAATAATAATAATAATAATAATAATAATAATAAATCTTTTGTTGTTGAGCTATTTGAGACGTTACAAGGAAATAAAACAAACATTCATCAATGAATGACAATTATCATATGACACCCTGATAATTAATTTGCTGTAACTGTGTTGTAAAGGGACAGGTAATAGAGTATGGGGATGATATATATAAATGACCAACTTCTAGGTCAACTCTGTACATAACTTTTATTATCATGATTTTATTTTATTATAGCAATTTTATGACAAAAATTTCTAAACTGTATGTACATTAAAAATCTCCAGAGGTGCTTATAAAATAAAAAACCCTGGAACTTATTCCTAATGGTTACTTTTTCTTCATGGTTTGTGAAACTTAATTTTGTGTGTGTTCTCTAGAGAAGTCACAGTCATTATGCCAAAACATTCTCTTATTTGTATGCAGGGAACCATGTTGGAAAGTCACTTAATAGGAGAAAAAATTTAGTGGTTTTCTTTTCTTTTTTTATTTTTTTTCCTAAACAGAGCATTGGAAAAGTACTACATCGATGAAGCCCATGCATGTGCAGTTGTTAATGAAAACTGTTCAGGTGACTGCCTTTGGAATCATTGTGAACAACATAATCTCAAGATTGTCAGAATGTTAGATAATGTTTCCATCTGGAAAATATGTTCTGTGTGTCCACCAAGGAAAGATTTTAAATATCCTAGTTCCAGAGGGAAAAGAGGCTAATCCTGTAAAGAAAGAAAAGCTGCCCTAACACGGTGATGAGGGTAAAGCGGCAGGGAGCTGCAGCATCATGCAGCCATACCTGTGCGGCCAGCATTTTGCAGATGTATTAGTGGCAAGCAACATGGTTGTGAGAAGCCAACTAATAAACACATGAAAATATTTTGAGCAAAAGCACAAGCAATCATTTGCCAATTAGATTTTTTTTTTGTAGCAAGAAATGCACATCCCAACCCATATGACAGAGAACAAAATAATAAACTCCTAAAAGAAGAAGAAAAAGGTCTGGGCTGGAAAAGTTTGCCTTAGCAATACCAGTCAAGGTTTTATGATCAGTTCCATTGTCAGGAATCAATCAATCAAACAAACAAAAACAATTGCGAATTAGTATTAGTCTACATTATATAACCTTTAAAGGCCATTGAACATCTCTATTAAGTGCCGTTTCTGATTCTCATATTGAAGGGTGAATCCTGTCATTCTTAATAAAATCTTTTTTTGTCTTTATAAAAGCCCCATCTATGTTAAGGAACCCATTTAGATACTAGCATATGCAAATAACATATTGGAAGGAATCTGCCTATTATTTTGAGATTCTACATGAGGCTGAGTATAGTGAACAATGACTCTAACACAATTCTGTGTTTATCAAGCTTTCATTTTGCCTGGGAAGCTGCATATTACACTAAGACATGGGCTCAGTTGTTGCATTCCCTGGCACTTCATCAATGCCTGTGCCTCTGCTGAGTGGGCCTGCTTAAAACAGTTTGTTAGCAATTTCCATTTAAATCATGTATGAGGAATTTAACAAATAGATATTACATGGATTATAAAATTCTAAAGGGAGAAGGCACCAAGCTTGATATTTCAGTCTTCATTATTTTTCCAGTTAAAAAAAAGAAAGGAAAAAAAAAAAAGAGTTTTGCTGGTATGTAGCAACTTGTTTGAAACTAAATTTATATTGTGAAACTTGTACATTTCAAACAGGAAATTTCATGTGAAATAAGAATCCATTTTATATTGTCAAATAAGCCACCTGACATCATGTTTAGTTGGTGGGTGGCTTGGCCCACCTGGCTTCCTTCAAGTGCAGGCTTGCTGTGTTTATTTGGTCTGAATTTTATAATTTCTGTGGTTAATATTCAGCTCAGCAAAGTAATACCCATATTAGAGCTCAAACACAGAATAATAATGAAATGGTAGTAGCACAAGAAGACATTTCTGGAAATATGACATTTTAAACATAACTTCCTTCTTTAATTATATCTAGTCTTTAAAATTTACTGAAAGTAGATAGAATTTCCCACAGGGAATCAGTGATTTCTTCACTACTTTTCAAAACAGTAAGTAGACTTAAAAGTCTAAATAGAAAGTATCATCAAAATTAAAAAGGGGAATCTCAAGTTATAATCCTTGTTGCTTGTGCTCACCCAACTCAACACAAGAATTCCAAAATGAGATTGATGCCCTCAAACCTTGCAATAGGCATTAGCACACTTTGGGGGAATGAAGTCTTATTTTACACAAATTAAACTGAGACTTCAATGGAAGCACAGCTCATAAAAGTTCATTTTTTAAAGTTTTGCACCATTGCACATGCATTCTAGTACTTCTCATTTGTTAGGATGCTAAATAGCAATTCTACTTTTATTTAAGAGACTGAAAAATGAAACAGACATTGGTAGCACAGAGATGGGGGAGTACATAAAAGTCTCCTTAGGGTTAAAAACAGCATCACGTATGAAGAGGCCCAATCTTTTTTAAAAAGAGCATTTTCAGCCTTATAAATTTAGAAACGTCAACCTAACTATACATCGTACCACAGTGAGGATAATGTCAATTAATTTTGAAGAGAAATATTTACACACTCTTGATAATAGCTGCTCTTGAGATTGTTTCATTGGGGAGTGGGGTCACGAGAGAATCTCTGCTTTATGATTCCCTCCTCTTAGCACTTTCTCCATTCCTCAAACCTCAGGTATTCCTATCTGTTTGCGTGTGCGTTGGCAATGGGGGATGGGGAGGCTGTGGCAGGCAGGAAGAGACAGGCGCACAGTTAACATTTACTCTTTGCCTGATCCAAATAAGCAAATGAGAATAAGTAGGAAGTGCAATGGCCTTTAGGTGTGAGTAAAAACAGCCACATAAAGGACATGATGCTTACTATCACAAACCTCATAAAAGAATCTCTCTCCTTCCTTCTTCTGTTCATTGAATTGCAAGCCAAAGATGTTGGACAGAGACAGGACACATTACAGACACAACACAACACATTTTGATGCAGCTTTCTTGATGTGAAAAATAAACTACTGATATATCCCAAACCACTTGAACCACAGGGTATATTTTATGGCAAACATCAATATCAAACTGACATTGTACAATACAATTAAAAGCTCTGTAATTTGTGGTACTTTACAGATCATTAGCATATATACATATAATTGTGTATATTGTGTATGTAAATATACACATGACAAAAGGATGGAAGAAACTTCTATAGCAAGCCTCCAATGGTTTATTGTGTGACTATGTTATTAAATTTCATTCCCCTCCCTCCATTCATACCTATGCACCTTAACTGTTATTAGGGTTTTAGATAATTATCACTTTCTGTACCTTGATAAACTATGTAAAAACTTAAGTTACTTTTCATAATGAGAGATATGCTGCTAATGATCTCTAAGGTATTTGGAAAATGTAGGAGTAAAAATATACTTACTTCTTTCCCTCCCATAGACTCAAACATTTTTTCCAGTTGAACCCGCAATTGTTGAATATTATTCATCAAGATACAGGGCTTTAAATAAAGAAAATAAAAGAATTTTGTGAATATCCCTTATGTTGAATGAGTTTAACTATATATAGTATATAGTATCATTGCTATACTATTACATTTGGAAAATATAATAATCCTATTTCAAATTATGACTTTAAATGCTAAGCATGGGAAAGAAAAATATACTGACCATTTTGGGGAATGAAATTTAATAACATAGTCACACAATAAACCATTGAAGGCTTGCTATAGAAGTTTCTTCCATCCTTAGCATTGTGGCATTTCACTCTTAGAAATGAACAATATTCTGTTTTTAAATTTTTACTTTAAGAAAAACAAGTTACTTTAAATTCTTCTGTCATTTCATTGTTTTAAAATCAAAACACCATCTGAATTTATTAAATCAAATGAAATTTTTCAAAGATTAAAAACACCTTTAATGGATTCTCTTGCCACTGATAAAGTCCACATGCTGGTGTTCAAGTCTTTTTGCCTTCTGGCTTCAATCAATATTTCCCTTCTCATTTTCCTTTTTGTGTATTAGAACGATATCTATCATTTGGGTTAGAGGCTTCCCTCCTGGATTTTCTTTTTTATCACTCAGTTGGCATTTGTGTTACATCGGTATGATGTCAATTGCTCTCCAATGTGCCGCAAGCTCACTTTAAGCACACTGTACATGCTGCTGTGTATTTTTCAGCTTTCTTTTCTAGACTATTGCACATCACTTTACATATAATATAGGCTTTAAAGACATTTCTTGAATTGTTTCCAAAGAGACAGAAAAAGAACAAAGATATAAAACTTTGTGACAAGACTTAGATGCAATTTTAGAATATTATAAATTAACTTTTAATTGAAAAATAGAATTTGGAACAGTTACAGGATTATTTTGTATTTGCTGCATGTTGACTCTAAAGAGCTCATAGATCAGAGAGGGAGACAACAGACAAAGAAAGGAAAATGGACCTATTTTCCAAGTGGCTGGGAAATGAGCCAGTAATGAATCAGAGAGTCCTGCAGAGGACTTGCCGAATGTCAGAGAGGTGAGAGCTCTCCTCAGTGGAAAGATTTTATTGCTTTCACCACACTCCTGACCTTTGTGAAACTTTATACTTGACTCTTTAAGTGACCACATCTTAACTCTGATATATGAAAACAATTTTAAACCTCTACTCTGTTCCCTTGATTCTAGCCATTACATACTTTATTTTTAACATATTAATTGAGATTTATATCCCATAGATTTCAATTAGCTAAATCAGAATGTTTCACAAATGATTCTGATCCCTAGCCATGATGTAAACTCCCCGATCAAGGCTCCTTTCCATAGCAGTTAGGGAAATATTCACATTTTCAGGGGATTCAGCATCTTGACCTAAAGTACACACACAGAACCAATAGAATATTTTTTCCACTAGGAAATGGGGTCACAGGGATAATTTTTATTATAGAAGAGGAAGATTTGGCTTGAATTTGGGCAATCCTACCAGAAAGGAACCCAAGGTCTAAGTAAGACCGTGATTTAACAATGAGAACCCATCGCATGGGTCATACTCCCCATGGGTCTAAGTTGACTTGGATTTTGGTGATATTTGATATTAGCATTCAGCCTGTTTTTAATGACATATATAACAAGGCACCAGTAAGAACTTTAAAAATAAAGACTGATCACCAAGCCATTTTAACATGATCATTTCAAGTGAAAAAAGAGCTACTAAGAGCAAAATGAATATAGGTGTTTGGGCTCACTTGGCAAGGAGTGCTACTGACCCCAAGGAAGACTATGGAGAAAAAGGGTGCAGTAATCTAGAGAAAGATAAAATTAAGTTTTCCTTGACCTTGAAATGTTCAAAGTTCACTTTTGTTAAAGCAATTTATCAAATCACAGAAACAGATTACACAAACCTACCTTAAATTTAATCATGAAACATCTTTTACTTTAAACAACTCTAGGGTAAATGGGAAAAAAGAGAAACCCACAGTAAAGGAAACAGTAGCCTAATTCAGAGTACTGCTTGCTGAGGGATTTAGTAAGATAAAATAATCTACATTAAATCAAGATGTATCTTTTTATTTGTACATTTTGACTTTCCTCATAAAAAACATCATAATACATTTCATTTTATCTTCATCTAGAACAGTTAGGAACCTGAACTACAATGAATATAAAAGTTAGTTTTATTCAAACTAGGGCCATTTCTACAAGGCTGAAGTGTTTCTGAGTTGAAAAAAATGAAAAATTATTCAAAGAAAAGTAACTTTGATTTAGATAATGATGCCTTTATATCTTTTGGAATATAGGATTAAATAGAAAAACTGTTTTAACCCATTGCAATTTAAAATATCAGTTTCTACTTTAAATTATTTTTTACATGGATATTTTGTTTAACCATGGTGTTTAATTCTGACCTCTGATAAATGAAATGTATGGTCATATCTTAAATGATGTCTGAGTTTCTAACTCAATTTGAAGATAAAACAGATATACCACTATACATATCTTGAGAAATGTACAATAAATTTCAATGGCCTTAATATTGAAATACATTTGTAATAATACACATACTCATGCAAATACACAAAAGCACAAAATGCACAAAAGCAATAAATGTTAACACATAAAATAGAAGTCTACAAAAACCTTTAAAAGCTAATTTTCCTTTCCAAATGACAGAAATTAGCCTTAGTAGGTCATTGCTACTATTCAGAATCTTCATTTTGGCTATCCTAACAGAAACAGTCTTGTCTGAAATGATAGGGCATTTTTGATTTTCAATAAAACACTTTAGGTGTGTATTATCCTTTAATTAGAAGTATATGCTTTCAATAAATATACACTTGATCTCATTTTTAACATATTCATAGTCGATGGCAGTTTGAAAACACTGCTAGACATTGGGAAGTTGTAATAAAATTTCTGGACAGCATATTAATTTAAGGGAAAGGGACATCTTCTGAAACCCTCAAGAACCATTAGAACTGACTTATCTTAATGAGCTATTAGCAAGAGGTCAGTATGGTTTCAGCAGACCAGTAACTTCCTTAAATTTCCATTTTAGACTTGCCTGATAGTGAAGACTGTTTTTTTGTTTTTTATTTATTT
>PVLC010034591.1:0-16873 GCA_004027655.1 Graphiurus murinus
CAAACTTTGAAAGAAAATAACTTGCAGCCAAGATTCTCCTACCCAGCAAAACTCTCTCTCAAAATTGACGGGGATATAAAAACTTTCCATGACAAACAAAAACTGAAAGCATTCATGTCTTCCAAACCAGGACTAGAGAAAATACTCAAAGAGATTAACTACAAAGAAGAACTAACAAACAAACGTCAGAACCAGGGAATCTTAAATTCAGGGTAGATTCTAAAGTCAGTGAATACAATCAAAGTAGTTTATAGACAACTCAATCTTGCGTGGGTAGAGTCTAAAGTCAGTGAATAAAATGGAAGTAGTTTATAGATGAACTCTGTCTTGAGTGGCTGTGATGGATTGAGCATACCACATCTTATTTTCTTGAGTACAACTAAAAATTGGACAGAATACATAAAGCAATTATATGAGAACTCTAAAGAGTCAACAATAGTGGGCATATTGGGAAGGGAAATAAAATTATGAAGAATGACTGATATGAGAGTAGGTTTCCTTTTTTTCCCCCACCAAGTCCATCATATCTTCTAGTTTATATTTGAAAACAGCCTGAAAGTTAGAACTTTGCAGTGGGTGTGGACAGAAAGAAAAATCCAAGAAAAACCTTCAATTTTAGACATATGAAAAAATCAGGAAGTGGGTCTTTGCAGGACAGAGTGCCTGGTAAAAACGACTCTTTCCTTATTTCTTCTTTTTTACTTTCCCGGTCCTGTTCTAGGAGAGTTCAGTCATGAAGCTGTACTTCTATAGTAGCAGTGGAGACTGCTGTGCAGGAACCTAGCTCTCTGGGAGAAAATCTTCCTCTCTGACCAGTGTCCTCTTGCTGCTTTGCTCTTAAGATGGACCCAGTTCTTGAAGTGTGTAATAGTACAAGGAGGAGATAAACCTAGTTTTCTAGCTATGGAATCAGGAAAAGGAACCCTTGGAAGTTTGAAAATATGGGGGAATATCAGAGAAAAGGAATTGGACAAAGGAGTGTGCTGAATCTCTATCAAATCTTGGATTCACCACTGAGTTGCACACACATGAAACTAATCTGAAGCAGAGAACAAAGTCCTGGAGAACTGAACCACAGTGCAAACCACTCCTGTATCCCAAACCTGGGTGAGGCTCACATGGGGCCAACCAAAGAGCACTGCAGAGGCTTCAAAAACTAAAGTGACATGGAAGCTACAGCACACAAAATGTTGGTACGGACCTGTACTCAGAACTTAATCAGATTGATTGCATGCTAAAACATGCAGAGGATTTAAACAGGACCCAGAAACTCAAAATAATCCCAGTGCCCATGATATATTCTGAAATCACTCAGCATATAAGAACTAGGAAAAAATCTCAGTAATTCTCTTGGGAAAATACTAATCAACAGAGCCTAACCCCAAGATTACTTGATGTTGGAATTCACAAAGACTTGAAAGAAATTATTGTATCTATGCTCTATGAAATAAGGGCAAACACTCTTGAAATGAAGGGGAATATATACGTTTTCAACAAATAAAAAGTATAAAAAAGATCAATAATTTTTTTAAATAACTGAAATAAAAAGCCCAATGGAATGGTTCAATAGTAGTATAGAGATCACAGAGTCTCACAGAGTAGATAGGCAGTATTCAGTATGAAGATCACAGAGTATATATGCAGAAATGATCCAAGGAAAACCTAAAAATATTTTGAACATTTCAAATTTTGTGGGATGCAATTAAAGTAGTACCTATAGGAAAACTAAAAATATTCTTATATTAGAAAAAGAAAAGTCTCAAATAAAAATCTAATATTATGCCTTAAGAAAGTAGATAATAAAAAATAAATTAGACCCAAAGTGAGCAGAAGGGAGAAAACAATAAAGATAAAAGCAGAAGTCAATAAAATTGAAAACAAACAAAGCTACTGAAGCAAAAAACTAGTCCTTTAAAAAGATCAATAAAATCCAAGTTGAACTGAGAGAGAGAGAGAAGACATGAATTACCAATATCAGGAACAAAAGAAGGACTATCACAATGGACCCCTATAGACATTAAAACTATAATAAAGGAATACCATAAATAGCACTATAATGTTAAATTCAGTACCTTACAGTACCTTAAATGAAGTGACCAATTCTTTGTAAGATACAGACTACCAAAGCATACACAAGAAGAGATATATAACCTCAGTAGCTTTGTATTTATTAAAAAATAACATATATATTTTTAGCCCATTATAACTTGAGTTCAAACTTGGGAAATCAAAGAAGAAAAAGAAAAAGAAAGAGGAGGAAGTCAAAGGAGGGAGAGGAAGAGGAGAAGGAGGGGAAGGAGACTGTAGTTTGATATCTCTCATGAACATAAGCACAAAAATTTTCAACAAAATAGTAACAATTAAAATCAGCTATGTATATAAAGTATAATACATCATTGCCAAAGGGGCAGGGATAGTTCAGGAATGCAAGGTTGGTTCAACATTCTAAATTTAACCAATGATTTTTACCATATTATATTAAAAGACTAAAATAACATAAGATCATTTCAATAGATTAAAATATGACAGTATGGGTAAAAGGTAAAGCTATATACTTTTACTAAGCCCATTCAATATGATACTGGACATTCTAGTCAGTGTGATAGGGCAAGGAAAAGAAAGAAAAAAACAAACTGCCTTTTTTTTTTTTTTTTTACAGATAACATGATTTTCTATGTAGAAAATCCCTAGCATTTTACAAAAAAAAAAAAAAAAAAACACAAAAAAAAAAAAAAAAAAAAAAAAAAAAAAGCCCTAGAACTAATAAGTAAAAAAAAAAAAAATCAGTTGTATTTCTCTTTACAATATTAACAATTGGAAACAGAAAACTTTTTAAAGTATCACTTATAATAATTCCCCCCAAATTACTGTTTAGGTATAAACCCAACAGAATATATCCAGACTTTGTTGCTGAACACTACAAAATGCTAATGAAAGAAATAAAAAATCACATAAATAAACGGCGAGATATATTGTGTTTATTGATTTTAAGATTCAGTATTGGGTGCCGGGGATTGAACCCAAGTCCTCGTGTATTCTAAGCTACTACTGAACTATACATCTAGACCCCAGTATTGCTAATATGTCACTTTCCCAAAATGGATCTACAGATTTATATTGCAGTTTCAACCAAAATCCCAGCAGAATGTTTTTGGGCTATCAAAAGCTGATTCTAAAATTTATATGGGATACAAAATAATTATAATAGTTAAAATAGTTTTAAGAAGGAAGAAAAGTCAGATGATAAACTATCTGATTTTAAGGAAGAGTAATCAAGAGATTGTGGTATTGATGAAGCAGGAAAAGAATAGGAACTCCAGAAAAGCACCCACAATAATAAACGGTCAAAACCGGGTGTGGTGGCGCACACTTGTACTCCCAGCATTTGGGAGGCTGAGACCGGAGGATCTGGGTTTGCAGCCAGCCTCAGCTACCTCAGCTGGTGGGAATAAAAAATGGTAAACCAATTTGGAATATAATTTAAGCATAAATACCTACCATATGACCTAGCAATGAGAAATGAAAATTTATGTTTACATAAAAATCCATAAGCAAATGTTCTTAGCAGCATTATAATCACTTAGAACTAGAAGTGACCCAAATATCCTTTTATAGGATATTTGGCATCCATATGATGGCATACTACTCAGCAATAAAAAAGGAATAAACTATTGATAGTTTTGACAAAATGAATAGATTTCAAGTGCATTATGCCAAATGAAAGAAGCCAAACTCCGAACATTATATATAGCATTATTCCACTTACATGCTGTTCTAGAAAAGGCAAAGCTAGAGGGATGGGGTCAATTGGTTTCCAGGGGTCAGAGGTTCAGGGAGCGTTTGTCCACCCAGGAGCAGCATGAATGAATCTCTTTGAGTAAGGAAACCAATCAGAACGAGATGGTAGAAGTGGTTTCACAAGCCTGGGCATTTTTTAAAACTCACAGAGCTGTATACAAAAAGTTAATTTAACTGCATTTCAATTTAAAAACTACATTTAAAGACTAGAACCATTGGCTGTGGTTCCTGGAACAACTTGCTAGAAACAAGCAGAGGAGAGGTCTGTGAAGCTGTAGGGAGAGCCTCCTGCCAAAGAGTCTCTGTCTGGTTTGTGATAATTAACCCCTAAGTAATGCCTAAGCAAATTCCACACTGTCCCATAAGTGGGAAATTCAAGTTACGGTCTCCATTTCTTCAGTTTTTACCATCTAGTTCAAGTACTAGAAGTACATGGAATTGTCTGTGTTTTCCATAATGAGTAGCAGTGCTAAGGACCAGAGAAGATAGAAAAGTCTAATAAAAAAAATTTAAATAGTAAAACATCTGGCAATGGGAGAAATAGAAAAATAAGTATCAACACACTTCGTTTCTGGTAAATACTCTGCCAGCTTTGCACCAGGCATTTAGCTGAGACCTGGACGATGTCTTCATTAGCATTTCCAAGTTTTTCTTATGGCAAATTCTTACCAAACTTAAGAGGTCCCATTGGAATCCAGGTTGTATAAGAGAAAGAGTCCAATCAGATGAGGACTTGGAAGCTAGA
Source organism: Graphiurus murinus (assembly GCA_004027655.1). Taxonomy (NCBI): domain Eukaryota; kingdom Metazoa; phylum Chordata; class Mammalia; order Rodentia; family Gliridae; genus Graphiurus; species Graphiurus murinus. The sequence goes on from PVLC010034591.1 coordinate 4,544, forward strand.
ATTTTTTTTTTCCGTTAAAGAAAAGTTATTTTCTTTTCTGCTCTTTGCTTTGTGCATTCTAAATCTATTACTTAGTGATACTTAAATATAGTTGGCTTGAGGTAAAAACAGCAGATTTTGCTGAAAACAAGGATGTCCTGACTCTGGGCTGAAGACGGTGTCTTTGACTGATCGTCACTTGCTTGAGAATATGGGAGGTTGATGATCAACAAGTTACGAAGAAAACAGAAAATGGAGAGAGTCTTCCAGACCATAGGTTCTGTGACCCGAAGTCACATTGGCTGCGAGGTACACCTTAGAAAGAAGCTGGAGCTCCATCCAGGCTGACAGATGCCGTGGCATGTGTCACAGCACACAGCCACCCACCTCCTGTGCAGTGCAAGGTTGTTTCTCGCAGCTAAAACACTGGTTTCCACTCTCAGATGGAGACATACGAAGTAAGATGATCTGAGAATGTTCTCAACTCTGAAAAGCTGTTTTCTTGCAACAGGATGTATTTTGCCATGGTGACAAGCTCTGCACTGGAAGGTGATGGTTGCAGCAATCGAACTCCTTGCCACACCAAGCTGAACTCCTTCAATTTCTTGCAAATTGAATTGCTCCCACCAGTGAGAACATCATTCTAGCCAGTGTGAGGTGAGGACCAAGCAGCAGCTGCCAGCTGTGGGCCTGTCCTTCTGTAGCAGGATCCACTTTATTGGAGAAGCCAGGCTAAATGTCATGGGAAAGATTCTGCTCATTTATGGATAATATGATGTGCTATCTGGAGGGTTCACAGAAGTTATTTGTCTGATCCTGAGTAGCAATATGCACAGCATCTGTAAAGTGCTTCAGAAGACACACCTGAAGCCAGGTGTGGTGGTGCACACTTGTAATCCCAGCATTTGGGAGGATGAGACCAGAGCATCTGGGTTCGAGGCCAGTCTCAGCTACCTAGTGAGGCATTCTGCAACTTAGTGAGACCTGGTTTCAAAATAAAGAATAAAAAATAAGGCTGGGGGTATAGCTCGGATATAGAACGCCCCTGGGTTCAATCCCCAGTACCGCAAAAAAAAAAAAAAGAAAAAAAAAGAAAAAAAAGAAAACCCCCCAAAAAAAAAAAAAAAAAAAAAAAAAAAAAAAAAAAAAAAAAAACCCCCCCAAAAAAAACCAAAAAAAAAAAAAAAAACCAAAAAAGAAGACACACCTGTGGGGTCAGCCATCCTTAGTCTTTTACTTGGAGGAAAAGAAACCACCCCAGTGTCATCTTGGACAGCATAACCCACACAGATTATTTTTAAGCATTCCTTCCATTGCAAGACATGATTTTGATCATGTAAAGAAGAGCAGCTGTGTTCCTGGTGGTTCTCATCATCATGAAGCTCACTTTGTGCTTTAAAATTTGTCCATTCTTCTTTATTTTGAAACCGAGTCTCACTAGGTTGCGGAGTGCCTCACTAGGTAGCTGAGGCTGGCCTCGAACCCGGATCCTGCGGTCTCAGCCTCCCGAATGCTGGGATTACAAGTGTGCGCCACCACGCCCGGCTCTAAATTTGTCCATTCTTTAGGATGAGATTTCCCTAGGAAGCATAAGGCAGTGTGAAAAGCAAGATATCTGCATTTTGTAGAATATGTCAAAGCCAAAGAAACTGAACTTTAGTGAGCATGCCTGTTAGAACTCACTGCAGGATGAGTACAAATGCAGAGTATTTTTATACTTCTCATAGACATTCTAAGATAGCAATAAGAATTTAATGCAAAAAGAACCCCAAATATATTTTCTTGCTATGTCATTTTAATCAAATATTTACATCATCAAAGATGTATTGTATGTATATAAATGGCATTAGTGTCATAACCTGCATGCATTCTGTACTCCTTTCTCAGGATGCGTGTGCCAACCTTGGGTGCACATAGGATTGTTTGTGTGGATATGCGTTGGGTTTGCTTCCATCCTCATATGAAGTGGTTCTCAGACTCTCCAACGTGGTAAAACTGCTCATTTAATGAAAGATATATTCTATAAGCAGGAACATACTGAGTTGACTCACTCTTCTTTACTAAATTAATTGGACAAGATATTTAAATAAGTGTTAACTTCCAAGTGGTGTGTTCATGTATGTGTGTATCACTTTGAATCTCACAATGCACCAATAAAAGTATAAAAAATAGGTGTAATTTTCTCTTCACCAGACAAATTGTCAAATCTGAAACAATTGTCTTTTAAAAATGGAGGAGGAAATGCCCTTTGCTATTTTAAAAATACATCCATTGTATCTTGATAATTTTGAACCGAAGAAAATGTATTTTTTAGACTATTTTTTCCTTTAATCAAACTCTTAAATAGGCAGTTGAATTAGCTTAAGGCCATCTCAAGAGCAAAAATTATCAAGTAATTATGTATTTAACAAAATAGAAATTCATTTGGGGAGGCACAGAATCTCTATAGTTTCTTTTGTGTCTAAGATTTACTTTAAAAGTGTGTGGGGAATTGAAAATAATTGCCCTTTTATATGTCTCAGTTGAATTGAGATTTTTAGGTTTAGAGAAGTAATAAGATAATGTTAATGAGGTAAAAATATGATTACTATGTTAATTGTCTATAAAATCTTCATCTTTCATTTCATGGACATATGATGCTTAAATTTAAACAAAGGAAGTTATAAAGGCTTATAAATCTTAATTTATAGGAAAGCTTTAAAATTAAAATTAAGATAAACTAGATATTAGAAAATTATACTAATGAAGTAATATAGGTTATCATTTTGGGGGATTTACATTATTGAAAATATTAAATAGTTTATCTATTACAAGACTACTATATACAGACTATAAACCCTAACTGTACAGCACTTTTTGCTTTTAAGATATTAAACAATACCAAACATTGAGTGTATCATTCAAGGGTGTAAAATCACCATACATTTTTACTTTATAAAGTGTTCTAATATCTTTTTATTAATCAAAATGGCATACTTTTATTTTATATTTATTTATTTTATTTTTTATTTATTTATTTTTGTATTACTGAGGATGGAACTCAGGGGCCTTCTACCTTTGGGTTACACCTCCAGCAATGTTTTATTTTTACTTGGAAACAGGGTCTCACTAAGTTGCTGAGAATCTCACTAAGTTGCTGAGGCTGGCTTCGAACCTGCAATCCTTTTGTCTCAGTCTCCCAAGTACTGGGATTCTTTTACTATTCTCTTAAACCAGACACAAATATTCACATCTTTTTGGTTTGCTTCTTGCTATTTGTGTAGTTGCAACTGGAGGTTAATAACAATTCAAATGCCTTTTCTGTGGGAATAGTTAGACTAGTCACAATCAGAAAGTTTGTGAGTATTTTTATCTTAATATTTTATTATGAAAATTTTCAAAAATATAGAAAGCTTGAAGAAATTTTACAGTGATTTCTTCACATATCCATCATCTAGATACTACAACTAGCATTTTCCTATACTTGATTTATCATACTTTGTCCAACTAGCTCATCCCCCTAACATCCATCGATCTATCTTCTTGTTGGATGCATTTCAAAGTCAGTTGCAAACATCAGTGTATTTCTTCTGAAGTTCTTCTGCATACAGGACATTAACTAGAGTTATTACGAGCTTTTCATAGCAAAGGAATAAAAACTCACATTGTTCGGAGAGGAAAATAAATTTCGCGGATCCCTGAAAACAAGTGATAGAGCAACAGTTTGGACACTCAGATGAATTTCAGTGTTTTATAGCTAAGGCTCAGAAAAGTAAAGACAGATTGGTGGCATAGTTTATGATGAAGGTATAAAGCAGATACAAACTCCCAAACTTTTATCTTCTAAAGTTTTGGTCATCCCTTAAGACAGCTATTTTTCCCAAACCCTATCTCTGATGTGACTATAGAGATATTCTCTCTCTCCCCCTCTCCCTCTCCCTTTCCTTTTTCCCTGTTAAGTGTGGCTAAATTGTGAGGAGGCAGGAGAAATAGAAAAGAAGTTTCAGTTTGCAAAGACAGAAGATCATCAGCTTACTTGTTTTTTTTTTTTCTCAGCATTCTGGATACTCTACTAACCAACCAGCTAACTCTCCAGTATGTGCTCTGTATGCTGCTGATCAATTGCAGACAAGACAGCACAGTCCCTTCCATAGTATAGCTAATGTCAGACACACATTAAACACAATAAAACTTTGATTACAAATGTGTTAAGTGCTATGAGGAGAAATAAATGGTGGCAAGAGAGTATTCAATAGCGGGACCTGACTTGGTCTAGGGGCAGTCAGGTGAGGTTTTCTTAAAGAGGTGATGTTTAAACCATGCTGTGAAGGTTGTTGGTCAGCTTTCCGTAATTGTGACAATATGCCTGAGATAATCAACTTAAAAGGAGGAAAAGAGCCGGGCGTGGTGGCGCACGCTTGTAATCCCAGCATTTGGGAGGCTGAGACCGGAGGATCCAGGTTCGCGGCCAGCCTCAGCTACCTAAGTGAGGCACTCTGCAACTTAGTGAGACCCGGTTTCAAAATAAAGAATAAAAAATAGGGCTGGGGGTATAGCTCGGAGGTAGAATGCCTCTGAGTTCAATCCCCAGTACCGCAAAAAAAAAAAAAAAAAGGAGGAAAAGGTTTATTTTGGCTCATGGTTTTAGAGATTCATGTTTGCTTGGGCCTGTGGCTTTGGGATTATGGAGAGGCAGAACATGAAGACAGGAAGGCAGGGCTGAGGGGAAGCTGTTCACTCATGGTGGCTGGGAGACAACTGGGAAGAGATCCAGGTCCCGATATCCCCTTCAAGGGCATGCTGTCAGTGACCTAATTCCTTAGCTGGCCCTCACCTCCTAAAGGTTTTATCACCTCCTAGTAGGGCCACAGAGTGGAACAGAGATTTTGGCATTTGGGCCTTTGGGAGACATTTAAGATCCAAACTGCAGCACTTGTTCTACCTACAGTTCTTTCCAGAACAGTCCTGCTATCCTCCCGTGTCTACACCCTCTGCACCAGCTTTGCCTGTCTGAGTAAAACAAAAGGGCAGTATGACATTCTTGAGCCACATTTGTAACTTCTCCTGAGGTTCATAACGTCCACAGTGCTGAAATGGAGAACCTTGTACTATAAAGAAGAGAAAACATTACAAATGCCTCCATCCCCAGGCTCTGCAAGCTTTGGGGTGCCCTCACCGCTCCTTCCCCCACCAGTGCAGCCCTAAACCCTTCTGTTGAATGACTCCTTTGTATTCCCTGTTGCCTAGGCACCAGGCACCAGAGGAGGTCTCCCTCACTCGGATATCACTTACCTACCGTGCTTCCTCTGGACCCTTTTGGTGTTTTTAAAAGGACTGTATGAATAATGAAAGCTTACCTCAGGAATAGGTCTTTCATCTTCTAGGCCTGTGCATGTCTCCTGAAGGACTTTACTTTCTCCTTCCTCCTGTTTGGCACAACTCTAAAACCACGTAGCCTGTCCTTAATCAAACTCTCTTTGTAATGTTAGTACATTGTAGCCTTAGGAAACTAGACCACATTTTAGATTGATGCCACCCTTGTTAAGGTTCAATTTATAGTCTGCTCTGCTTCTGCAGAAACCTAGTATCTTAACATCGAGGGTGGCCTCATCCATCATTTCAGTTAGACTTTGTTTGTGCAGAATTTCCTTTCAAAGCAGTAGATTATTGCACATTCTAGGGCAGAAGGTGAGAGAGAAAAAATGTCCCTCATTACAAAAAAGATGGAGTTGAGGTAATTAACAGGTTTGAATTCTACCAGGTAGAATGAGAGATCCAGTTAGATCAGTTAATCTTGGATTCACTGTTAACTCAGAATTCTTGAGTAAGTGACCTCCAGATGTTGAGACTTCTGAGCTGTGAGAGATGAGAAGTCACTGCTCCAAAACAAGAAGCACAGACCCGGGCTATGAAGGATTATGTAGCTGTGGCTCCAGAAGGTTGAAATTGGGAGCTTAACCTTTATGTTCCATAAAATGGAAAACTACTAGAACTAAGAGCTCAGATTGTGCAGTGATTTAGAATTTCTCAAGGAGATTTCACTCATTCGTGGTTGCATCTAATCCTCATCTCAGTGACCCTGCATGGTGGGCAGGTCAACTATTATCTGCAGTGGGCCAGGAAGAATGAGGAGTCACTAGAGTTAAGTGACTTACTTATGACATACATAATTTAGAGCTGCAATAACTCACTGAGAGATATAAGACTTTTGAATATAACCATATGTTTCTGACTTCCCCAGGACAATTTAAGATTTAAAAATTTGTCCTTTATCCCCATAATGTTCCTTTATCAGATCATGAGTCCTACTTTTTTTTTTATTCAGAATATATAGTCATTGGAACACTGAGCTGGAGTGGCCAAGGAAGAATTCCTTCATTTAACAACCACTTATTATTTTGCATGTGATGTGTGAAGCTTTGTCCTGGGGCTGGAGGGGAAGGGAGACAATAATATATAATATGTAAGATATGGTGTTTGCCCTCAGTTGCTTATACAGATGTCCCTCAGTATCTATGAGGGATTAATACAATGACCCCCCCCACACCTCAAAATCTGAGCATAGTATTTGCGTAACCTGTGCACATCCTCCCGTATATTTTGCCATCTCTGGATTACTTATAATACCCAATATGCTGTAAATGCTGTGTAAATAGTGTCATACTGTGTTGTTTAGGGAATAACAACAAGAAAAAGATCTGTGCATATTCAGTACAGATGCAATTTTTCCAAATATTTTAAATCTGTGGTTGGTTGAATCCATGGATGCAGAATCCACAGAGCCAGAGGGCTGACTGGAATCTTCTAGTGGCTGCAGACACGCAAACTCCTAGTGGTCATATGGCAGAGCCAGTGTGGGGATCACAGTGGAAGAAGCCATTTCTTCTGTCTGGAAAAAGAGGGACAGCTTAGAGGAGGAGAGAGCATATAACCTGGGCCTTGAAGGAGTAGGAGTCCAAAAACCAGAAAAATATGTCAGAGAGAGGGAAGAAAAATTAACTGCATAATATTTCTGATGAAACTTTCTCCAAAATGTTAAGTATTACATCAACGTAGGTGTTTTCAATTCATTATTATGCAGTACCTTGGACTATAGTTCCACTGGCTTGTTAACACAGAGAAGTCTTCTCTGCTGCTGCTGGCTAATCATGTGAAAGAGATTCTACACTGTGGCAGAGACAGATCACTTTTCCACAGAATTCATTTTCTTTTTTCTTCCTCTTGTAATAGAATGGAATCCCTCCCACCCCTCAACATTCTCAGCAGAGAACAAGGCATCAGCTACCTTTGTAGCTCAGTATGACCTTGTGCTATGAGTCTTCCTTACTTGGGTTGCACATCCTTAAAGGGACAGTACCTGCATTCCACTTTTTTCCTGAAGACTGGAACATGCTTGCAGTGGTCTCTGCTGAAATAATGAAGCAACAAGGTAGAAAAGGCCTGGCTCCCTGGATAACTCAGTGGAATGGAGCTTAGCCCACCACCTACTCCTGAGCATTTAGTAAGAGAGAAACTGCTACTTATTTGTGACACTATAGTGTTTTTTGGTCTCCTAAATGATTCCATAATTAATAAAATTTCTCTGATTCAAGAGCACTAGTCCAAATTTCTTTTGGTGTCAGAGGCATCACATTACAGATATATAAAAAGAGTAAAGCCCTCTTGACAAAAGCCTATTTACCTTCTGGCATTTTGAGGCTTAACTCCAAACAGCGTGATACTGGATTGTTCCTGCTACTTTAAAAAACTGCTGGAGCCTTTAAACATTAGATCACATCTTGTACATACCTAACTTCAGCTGGCAGAACTCAATAATCACTCTTGCAACCACCCAAACTGCTAATCTCACAAAATCAAATCTTCTTAGTACTGGACAGAATCACTCAGATCACCATTACACTTGCCCTGCAACCTAATCAAATGAAGGAATATGCAAAACAAAAGTGCACAATTTCATCCCATTATTCCTTAACACAGAGATTTTATTTTTGCTTCCAGAATCTCATTGACTTTAGTCAAGTAAGGAAAGATACATAAGTAGATGTAATATACTACCTATTTGAACTTGGACTTTTGGATCTTGCTCTAATTGTCCTTATCATTCATTGTAGTCCTTATCAGGACACAGCAGATCACACTTATGATAGGAAACCCGTGCAAAGAAGCAATAGGCTTGTAGGGAAAATGGAAGTTTCTTGACTGGCACTGAATACTGACTTGGGAGACTGTGAGTCATCCTAAATGAAATCCAGAAGTCATTTAGGAGTGACTTGTAAGAAAAGGTGTTGATTGGCAGAGCTACTCTATAAGACCTCGCTTATGAGTTTTATTCCTCTATAGCCTGTTGTTTTGCTCTGATTATCATCCAGACCATCCCTCTGGTCCTGGCTGGTTGCTAGCAAATTTCCCCTGGCCACCAATCTCCAGGATACTAGGAAGTCTGTAAGAATGGTTCATAGCATATACATCATCTTCAGACAATTAGAAGCTAAACCATGACTGCAAACATTCATAATCATTGGGGGTTACAGATTCCTTTGATATGCTGATAAAAAATCTACAGAAAAATGTGTGTTTGCACATAATTTTTCACACTATTTCAGGGATGTCTATAAAACTCCGTGAAGCCCATCCATGAATCTCTAGGTTAATAACCCATGCACTTGTGGCTGGTTGGTAGTACATTTGTATAAAAATATGTCCCGTTATTCAATATTGTCATGAACTAAGTTGGAAACTTCTGGAGGCCAATGTTATAATCTGTTGGCTTGGTACAGCCCTGTAAGTAGGTGTTTTGTGAGATGTATAGAGAACCAGGTATCATAGGCTTGATTTTTCCATTTAGTCTAAAGATTTCCCGTCAAAATACTTTACTTGTAGAAATATTTAGAAAACGAGGTGAGAGAAAAGAGAAAAAAGTGGTAGAGATTCAATGTTAAGGAAATTCTCAATTTCATCCATATGTAAATCATTTAACAGCTTGCAAATGATTTAGCAGCTGGTCACTGGTCCCAGAATAAATCTTCTTATAAGCAAGAAGTCTGCCTTTTTTTTGCTGTTTAGAAGACTCAGCCTAAAATTGATGCAATACTTTGACCTTTTTAATTTTGCCTAACTGTAATAAAGATCCTTAATTTGACTCAATTAAAAGCACACCCACCATTTTCTTGCCTTCTGTAGCAGTCTTAAGTTGCTGCCCAATATCCATTTTCTCCTTCCTCAATAGACAACTCCATCCTGTTTGCTAGACACAGAATTGCCTAGAAAAAAGACATTCCCCAGCCTCCCCTGTAGCTGGGTGTGGCCAATGGAATATAATTAATTTGTATAAAATTAGAAATTGTAATAAATACAGCAGTCCTCCCCCACCTCCCCCTTTTGTTTGGTTGTTGTTAATTGAAGACTGAACCCAGGGACATTTTGCCTGTGAGCTACACCCCTAGTCTTTTTAATATATATATATATATATATATATATATATATATATATATATATATATATATTATTTTTTAAAACAGAGTCTCACTATGTTACTGAGGGTCTCACTAAGTTGCTGAGGCTGGCCTTGAACTTGAGATGCTTCTGTTTCATCCTCCCAAGTAGTGGGATTACAGGTGTCCACAACCCCTCACTACCCCTGACACCCCATGCCTGGCTAGTAGTTCTACCTTATCTGTAGTTTTGCTTTCTGTTACCCATAGTCAATTGTGGTCTCATAATTATAAATGGAAAATTCCAGAAATAAATACTACACAAATTTTATTTTTAAATTTTTTAATACCTTTATTGGTGCTTTGTAATTACACATCATAGTGAGATTCAAAGTCATACATTCATACCTGCACACAACACTTGGCATTTTTCCCTCCACATTCCTCCCACTCCTACCTCCTCCCTACCTGCACATGGATGTAACATTATTTAAACTGTTTTCTTCCTCAGTCCTCCTTTTTCACCTTTCCACCTCTTTCCCCTATTCGACTCCCTATTCCATCTCCTCCCACCATTCTACTGGTCTCTCTACTCATTTATCGGAAGTCCCTTTTGTTTCCTATTTTCTACCTAGCTTCCACATATTAGAGAAAACATGCAATCTTACAATCTTTGAATTTCCTTCCTTCCTTCCTTCCTTCCTTTTCTTTCTTTCTTTCTTTCTTTCTTTCTTTCTTTCTTTCTTTCTTTCTTTCTTTCTTTCTTTCTTTCTTGTTTTCTTTGTGATGCTGGGGATTGAACACAGGGGCATTCTATATCCTTTATAATCCCAGCCCTTATTTTTTGTTTTGAAACAGGGTCTCGCTAGGTTACTGAGCGTCTCACTTAGTTGCTGAGGCTGGTCTTGAACCTGTGAGCCTGCCTTAGCCTCCCAACTACTGGGATTACAGGTGTGGGCCACCACACCTGGCTCAGTCTTTGAGTTTCTGAGACTGGCTGATCTCCTTTAGCATAATAGTCTCTACTGCCATCCATTTTCCTGCAAATGATATAATTTCGTTCTTCTTTATGACTAGGTAAAACTTCATTGTGTGTATATACCACATTCTCTTTATCCATTCATCTGTTGGTGGACACTTAGCTTGATTCCACAATTTGAGTGTATTTCTTACTCCATCCTGTCCTGGGCACGAGCCGTCCCTTTGTCCAGCCTATCCACACCGTGTACTCCTCCTGCCTGGTAGTCGCTTAATGCCCATCACAGTCCTCAGACTGACTGTCACAGTGTCACAGTGACTGTGTTCAAGTAGCCCTCATTTTATTTAATAATAAATAAATAAATGTAATAAAGTCCATTTTATTATGCTACTAATAATTGTTCTGCTTTATTATTAATTATTACTATTAATCTCTTACTACGCTTAATGTATAAATTTTATCATTGGTATTTGTGTATAGGAAAACAACACAGGATATAGAGAGTTCAGTACTATCTGCTGCAGGTAGAGCGGAGTGCTGTAGTCGGGGGCCAGGACAGTTCTTCTCTTGCTCCTTTCCTCCTTCCTGCTGGTTGGAATAGACATAGGTATGAGGAAGAGCCATCCTGGCCCATAAAATCCAGCTGTATCTGAGGAGAGTGAACCCAAAGGTCGTAGGAGCCTGGGGCCCTGACCACTGAGCAGCTTCCTGACACACTGGCCCAGAACTGTCTCAGGCTCCCTGAGACCACTTGCACACTTAGAGTTTTGCTAGAAGGAGTCACAGGACTCAGTATATAGTTGGGTTCATGGGTATGATTTATGACAGCAATATAATAAGGATACAGCTAGATCACTAAGGAAAAAGACACCGGCATAGTCTGCAGGAATCCACGTGCAGGATTCCTTATTCTCTCTGCCTTCGAGAGATGCTCATTCTTCCCCCACTGTGAGGTTGCTGCAGTGCATGTGTGAGGTTTCTGTATCAGGAAGACCATGTGGGACCTTGTCGTGTTAGGCGTCCTTTGCCTAGCATGGACCAAAACACCAGATTCCTACAAGGACAGCAGACTGTGAAGGCACAGTGTAAATTGTACATGATCCTTGACTCAATTTAAAAAATAATCCTGCATTTTAAAATTTATTTTATTTTTTAAAAATTTTTGTGGCAACAATTTCTAGTTGTTCTCCAATATCTGCTAATTGTTGACTGGGGACACTCTGGAGGGAAGGTCCCAGATGCCAGCTAAGGGCTGACTTTATAAGCAATTCTTTTTCAGGAGAACAGTCTTTAGCCTGCTGTATTATTTCTTCTGCACAGGAACTATCTAGATGTATTTGAAATAGAAATTAACACACCTATTTAAGACCATAGTCTCTGGGTTTTTGGTCTCCCTTAACCAAACTTGAATTCTAACAAATCTCCTTCCTCCTTCATATATAAAATATGCTTGACCCAGTCACCACTGAATCTCAGTGTCTAGGAAGGTGGATTCTGCAGGCAGACTGGGGCATGCTGGCCCAGAAGCATATGCTTTCATATTTCCAAATTCCACATGGACAGCAGGAGGCATCAATTTACAAAAGAGCCCATGCTCCCAAAGCTCATTTGTAAACTGACTGACTAATAGGTGTAGGCAGCGGGGATGACTGAGAAGGCTGAGTCTGCAGGGCAGGTGGAGTGAGGCCCAGTTTCCCACTCCTTCCTATTTCTGTGAACCCTCAGTGGGACTGGCAATGACCATATGCAGTGAATGTCTTGGGAATGACATCTCTCTAATTACTGCAGATCTGGTAAGCTTCACTCTGGTATTTTCAGTTTTACTCTGGTATTTCACACTGAGAACTCCTGAAGTTTATGAACTTTCCTACCCCAGTGTCAATGCTTTGGAAAAATCAGAGGTATCAGAATCATGGGTTCTCTCCTCTCCTCTCCTCTCCTCTCCTCTCCTCTCCTCTCCTC